>PVHX01006161.1:0-49855 GCA_004024805.1 Geosciurus inauris | reverse complement strand
CAAAGGGGACCCTTGACCTCCTGGGGCTTAGGGTATCCTTGGGAGCAAACCTTAGAGAAACAGCTATAATTAAAGAAAAATAAAAATTAACAGAAATAATTAACCATGAACCAGGCTGGACCTGGATCCATCCTGGACCCAGCAATCACCCCAGGGAAAGAAAACCCAGGTCCATGTGAAGTCCACCCCAAGACCATGTGCTGGAGCTCAGGGCATCCCGGGGGGGATGGTCAGCGGCCCTCACCTGATGGGGGACCCCACAATGGAACATCATCCCCCCCACACAGAACTGCAGGAGCGTTGGCTGGGGCGCAGCTCAGTGGAAGAGCACCTGTCTAGCAGGCCAGCAGCCCTGGGTCCCATCCCAACACTGGAGAGCAAGGGTTGAAGTACTGATCCGCCAGAACGCGGGTCAACCTTGAAATCAGTATTCCAGTGGAGGCAGCCAGACAGGGAAGGCCATGTATCACGTGAGTCGACTGATAAAAGCATCGAGAGCTGGCAAATGCAGAGTCAGGAAGCAGGTTAGTGTGTGCCAGGGGCCGGAGGGGAGAGGACAGGGAAAGACTGCTACTGGGAACGGTCTCCCTCAAGAGACCGTTCAGTGTCCTGGAGTCAGTGGTAATGGCTGCACAGCCCTGATGATTATTTTTATTTTATTTTATGTTGGTGCCAGGGATTGAACTCAGGGGATCTTGACCACTGAGCCACACTCCCAACCCTATTTTGTGTTTTATGTAGAGACAGGGTCTCACTGAGTTGCTTAGCACCTCGCCATTACTGAGGCTGGCTTTGAATTCACGATCCTCCTGCCTCAGCCTCCCAAAGTGCTGGGATTACAAGCATGTGCCACCGTGCCCAGCGTGATGGTTATTTTAATGTGTCACCTGGACTGGGCTCCAGGGTGCCTCAGTTGTCAAATTCGACTCTGGATGAATCTGTAAAAGAGTCTAAGGATGAGTTTAGTAAAGCCCACTGTCCTCCCTGACGTGAGTGGGCCCTATCCTCTCAAGTGAAGGTGATGGGGTTCAGAACCTGCCACGACTGGGCACCTTGGTATGAGAAATGGCAGGAGCAGGAGGGACTCTGGCCTCTCCCTGCTCCATTGATGCAGGTCCCAAGACCCTGGCTTGGAAGGTCCCTTCCACACCTGGAGAAGAGCATCCCCATCTCCCAAGACGAGGAACCTAGCAGGCCCAGGGCTGCACCCAGCTTCCCTAGCTGGCCACCCAGCAGACCCAGCTGATCACTGTTTCTGTGCTTCATCCAACCTAGTGCAAACCTTGGGCCGCTCAGTTCCTTTGGGTCTTTATTTCCTTATCAAGTCTTCAGTGTGGCCAGGATGCCTGTCTCCTATTCATCTCCTTCACACTCAAATGGACACGTCCGCAATCGGGGCATGATCCTGGTGACAAATCTTGAGTCTGCACAGTGCCTGCCCCATCTGCGGCTTCCCTCTCAGCGGCTTCAGCTACCCACAACTGGCCACGGTCTGAAAACGCTGACCAGAACAGTCCACAAGTCAACAATCCGTTAGTTTAAAATAATCTCTATTGCGTACAGTTACAATTGTTTCCTTATTCATCATGACTGATAATCTCCTACTGTCCCTAAATAAGAAAACTTTATCACAGGTAAAGTATGTAGGAAAACACATCACATCTGGGTCCAGGAGCACCTGAGGCTCCAGTCATCGGCACTGAGAGCACCTTGAACATGTCCCCATGGGACAGAGAAGCTTGCCATGGATGCACACTTCCTATGGGTCCCATTTCTCTGGGGAATCCTGACTAATACAACTTTGCAAATATACTGAAACCAATGAACTGGATACTTTCAAAGAGTGAATGTTACAATATGTGAATTCTATCTCAATAAAGCTACGATTAAGAACAATAACCCAGCAAAGAGCCGATGAGATGTGCATGACTACCCCCCGCCCCAGCAAGGACTGCAGCTTTCTGGCCCGGGAGCATCCCTGCATGAGCCCACAGAAGGGGCCTTTGAGCCCCTCACCCCAGATCTGCAGCTCCTGGTGGTGGTGGGGCCCTCAATGGGCTTGTCTCTGCTCCCCATCCTTCTCCTCATCCCACACCACCGCCATAAACATAAAGCTCTCGCATGCATATTAAAGAGGGCTCTGGTGTCAAGGGCTGGATCTGCACAGTCACAGAACAACCCTCTTACACAGAGGAGGCAGTGAGTGTCACCCTGGAAGGACAGGCCGCAGCAATAAAAATCGCCATGAAGAAGCTGGGAACACTGAGCTCTACTGTCCCCAGTGTCTCTGGGCAGGAGGGACAGGAGGGAAGGCCTGTCTTCTGAGATACCCCACTCAGCACCCGGCTCCCTGGAGCTCAGGCAGAGGGCTGGAGGTGCAGGTGCTGTACCCCTGTGGCCAGGGCCAGGAGGAAATGACCACAGAGGCCCTGCTGCTGGGGCAGGACTTCCTGGGCCACTTCTGCAGGACCCAGGCCCTCTCATGGATTCACCCCAACCGAACAGCACCCGCCAGGAGACCCGGTGAAGACAAGCCTGGAGCAAGAACTCCTTTAAGCCCGACTTTGTCAGCGTGACACTAGCCAGAGGGAGTGGCCCCTGGGTTGCTCACGGTTTAATGACAACGTTAGCATTTGTTAAGTGCCACGGGAGTCCTTGGAGCCAGCCTCATGGTCAGCCGGAGCGCCAGCCTAGCCTGGCACAGGGCCCTCACTCCTGTCCCCCCAGGTCCCTCACGGGACCCTCCTCCATCCCCAGCCATGCTCCACCCTATGAACTAGGGGCAGTTTCTGCTGCTTAGTCAGGTGCAGAAACCAAGGCACACACAGCGAGGTCATCTGTCCCCGCTTCCACACCCCACAGAGGGCTGGGCTGAGGGCTGCACTCTGGGGAGATGGTGGCCGAGAGGTCCTTGCCGACCGAGCTAGGGTCACAGTGGCATCTCAGTTCCTCAAGACTGTCCACAAATGCACAAAGGCACTGTTGAGTGGATTCATGAATGAGCGGGTGCATGAATGAGGACGGAGGTGGCTATAGGCCCGCAGGCACAAGCCCAGGACCCTGGGGAGATGGAAGAGGCAGTCCAGCTAACTGTGAACCCTGGGGGCGGTGGCCATGACATCTGCAGCCATGGGACACGTCAGCTGGGGATCCTCACAGAGTGGCCTCACTGTCCCCAGGTGAGCTGGAAGCAGGTGGCAGCCTGGAGGGCAGTGTGGGTGGCCCCTAGGGGCCACAGCTGGAGGGGCAATTGGGCAGCAGGAGTTGGGTGTGGGGGCCTCCCCTGGCTGTCCACTCACTGCCACAGCCTCTCGCACCCTGGGGCCCACTGCCATGTCCCCTGCACACTCCCAGAACCCTGAGCCACTTTATACCCCCCCTCCGCCCCTGTACCTGGCCCTCCCCCAAGCCCCTGGCAAAGCCCCAGGGCCCAGAGTCGAATCTCCACCACTCCTGTGCTGTGGGGGCTGCATCTTGCCTCCTGGGCTGCCCACAGGACCTAGGGTAGTCCATCTTATAGCTGCCAGCTGGTTCAGAAGCTTCTGGAAGGCCACGCTCTCCTCCACACTCTCCTCCACGCTCGGCCATCATCTGCCATGCAACTGGAACTCAACAGCAGCAGAAGCAGCTGCAGCCAGTGACACAGCAGACTTCCATGTGTCCACTTTCTTTGGAATGGCCCCAGCCCACCTCTACTCCTCCCCAGGATGGCCCTATGATGTAACCACCACTGCGGTCCGTTTTGCAGCCAGAAGACCACGGCTTGGAGGGCAAGGAGCCACGGGGTGTGCATGGGGACCATGGCCGCCCTGACCACCTCCTGCCACGAATCTGTGAAGCCCACAGGGAGGCGGTCCCAGAGCAAGCAGGACAGAATGGCAGACAGGTGCTGGGGGCCGTCGGGAGCCTCAACAGTGGCCATCCCCCAGGGACTCACCATGTGACCCAGCAGCAGAGGCAGGGCCAGCACAAACCAGGCTTCCACTGCTCCCCGACTTTTGGCCTTCCTCTGGAGGTCCTCTTACTGGCCAGGCCTGGCCAGGGATAGTTGGCCCTCTGGGAACGGAGCTGCCCCTGGAACATGCAGGTGAGCAGGCAGGGCCATTTGAGCAGGGGCACTCAGGTATGTCACTCATAGCTCACCACTGCCCGGGGGGCTGGCAGTGGAGCACCTGGACTGTGAGGGCCGAGTAGCCAGTTCTCGTGGTCACTCCCCAACTTGGGACCCCTTCCCAGGTGTCCCATATGGGTGGCACTTGGGGGTCTGCTGAGCGAGCCAAGAAATGAGGAAACGCTGCAGCTGGCACAAGGTGACTTGGTGTGTGGAAGATACCAGCTGGAAGTCACAACCCTCCGTGCCCTGCTGACCCACTGGGGAGTGCTGTCGGCCTCTCACACAGAGGTGGAGGCAAAAGCTGGCCAGGGCCCGCGGGGAGCGCTGGCTCTGAAGGGCCATGAGGTGGCACTGGCTGTAAGGCCACGCTGGCCTCGGGACAGGCGGTCGGGGTAGAAGTGGCCCTGGAGCCCACTCACACTTCACTCGCTCTCTAGGGAGTGATGCACAACCAGCAAGCCTTATCTGTCCTCCAAGAAGAGGGGAAAGTCACAGAGGCCACTTTCTCACCGACGGAACACTTCACAGTGATCACACAGCTTGCCTCAGCTTCGTCTGTGCGATGGGGCAAGAGCCCAGCTCCCAGCGTGCGTTTAAAAGGGAGCCCTGCGGAGGTCTCTGAGTGAGCGGGACATGGAGGCTGAGTGGCCAGAGCGCACGAGAGAAGAGGAGCTGCGCTTTCTATGGTCCTTCAGCACCTCACAGGCCGAGGGTCTGTCCACCCAGAGCCCCACTGTGCCCTGGGAAGGGGGGTGCACTCAAGCAAGCACCTAACCATGGTCCTTGCAGACACAAGGACCACAGCTCTGTGGACACGGGCAGGTGACCCTGTGCCCCGGGGTGCCCCTCTGCACCAGGCCCTCAGCTGCCATTCATTACTGACCCCTCAAGCTGAGCCTCAGAGGGGCGGAGCGAAGGCACGTGACCCTGGAGGGCATCTCTAAATCTCAAACCCAGAGGACAAGCAGGAATCAGAGGCCTCCACAGAGACCTCAGTCACCTAACTCAAAACTGCCCGGTCACCAGGCCAGCTCCATGGTGGCTCCACTCGGCCGTGCTGTCACGAGGCCCCCAGAGTGTGCCCTCTGGCTCAGGGCCAGGTGCTGGTGAGCAAGGACTCAACTTACCTGTTCCTCACCAGGTCTCCAGCGACCCCAACACTCTCCCCCGCCACTCGCCACGCTGGGTCTGCTATCCTGCCGTCCCAGCCACAAACAGCGGCGACTCCACGAGCCACTGTGGACCCATCATTACCCTCAGGGCCCACAACTGACACCGGCAATTGGCAACGTTTTCTTAGGTCCCAGCAAACAACCCAGGGATGACGTGGCTCCAGGCCTGGAGACCTGCCACTCACAGGGGAGCCTGGGGGCAAGGAAGTCATCAGATCTGGGGTGCCCCAAAGAGAATGTATTCAAATCACCAAAGGATGCTGGGTTTTGAACTTTTAAGAAAATTCTCCAGGAAGACCTGTAGGAGAGGAAAGCAGGAAAGGCAGCTCTCCTTCGCGGGCGGCCTCATAGAAACCACAAAATATTTGGATAAAAGTTGAAAATCTGCAGTGGCACAATGCTGACCATTCAGTCAATTAAACTGAGCCAGCACCTAGGACGTCCAAGAACTGGGGACACAGATCGATGAGTCGCAATCCCTGCAAAAGTAGGGGGGCAGGACCAAGCCGTGAATGTGACTCACTTTCCTGCCTGGTCTTGGCCTCAGAGGCCCAGAAAAATCTTCTCTCCCGCTCAGCAGTGACAGGCACCTGGACCAGAGCCTAGGAGATAAGATAAGAGATGCAGATCTGGGAGGAGGTTCTGCCTATTCCCCTGGGACAGAGGCAAGGACAACTGTCCTCGTCTCATGACCACTCTGATTGCTACGTCCTCAGTGCCCGGCACTCAGGAGCTGGGCAGGAGCTGCAGATCCCTGGGCGCCCAGACCCAGGGAGGTGATGCTGTAACACAGGGAGGAGCCCCTTTGCATTGGCTTGCACTTCCTTCCCCACGGCCACAAGGGCACGAGGGCCGGTGACTACTGCTATTAGCTCCCATGAGCCCAACCTGTAGTTGGAATTCCAAGTGCAGCCTGGGACACTCGGGAGCCGGCATCTCACAAGAACCAGTTACTGAACCAAATTAAAGCATTCACGATGGCATTTAGGCTGGCCAGCCAGGGAGAGGATCCAATCTGTCACCTTCAGGCTCTCGGCACTAGTGACAGCCAACTCTCCAACAAAACCAATGCCAGCTCAGGAGGCTGAGGCAGGAGGATTGCGAGTTCAAAACTAGCCTCAGCAATGGCGAGGTGCTAAGCAATTCAGTGAAACTCTGTCTCCAAATAAAATACAAAATTGTGCTGGAGATGTGGCTCAGTGGTTGAGTGAGTTCAATCCCTGATAAGCAACCCGCCCACCAAAAAAAAAAAAAAGGCCTAGACCCTCCCCCAGGTACTAGCAGCGACCAGCTGGCATGAGCAACTTGTGCAGCCGACCATGAACTCTGTCCTTGGATCCCAGGAGGGCGGAAGCAGGACCCTGGAATCAGGCTCCACACTCCTGACCTCCTGGCCTTGGGTAGGGAGCTCTCTTCACTGGCCCTCGCAGGCTGGTGGGATGCGGTTCCCAGGGGGAGAGAGGAGGAAGGATGAGGCAGCGGGACCTGCTGAGAGCTGGGCGTGGAGTGCTGGACCCTCCCTCGGTCCCAGGTGTAGGCAGGAGCCTCTCACTGGCCTGTAATCAGACCTGTACCCTCCCTGCAGATTCCTCATAAAATAAACTCACAGGCAGAGCTATTGTGCATGGCACCGCCTGCCTGCCACCCTCAGAAAGGGTCCTGGGAAAGCTTCCTAAGGCTCTCTGGAGCTTCTGAGAACAGGTCCCTACCTGTCCAAGCAACCAGCCCAGCGCTCAATAGACAAATCAAAGCTTAGTGCTGAAAGGCAGGAGTCTGGGAATGGAGGCCCAGCCAAGGGCTAATCCCTGCGGGAAGTGTCTTCCCCGAAGACCCAGTTGTGGGAAACAGGGATCCTCCAGGGCACTGGGCCCACTGTCCTGAGCCAAGGTGAGGGCTGCTGAGAGGGCAGGCAGTTCCTGTAGGGTGGGCACCAGGCATCGGCCTTCACTCTCATGCACTTAAATAAAGTCCCTCTTCCCACACCCACAGCCAGGGAGAGAGAGAGGAAGCCCGGAAGCTTCCGGGGTGGTGTGGGAAAGCCGGCACAAGGCCACAGTGAGCAGAGGGAGTGGGAAAGCAGAAGCCCAGCCCTGGTCACCGGCTCCCTGCCCAGGCCCTGAGACCTTTGGCCGCACAGGGGTCTGCGTAGCGCCAGGCCTGCCTCGCGGGGTCCTCCCCTTCTGTTGGAGGCGCCTCTCCCCTGCAGAGCCGCCCTATCTGACAGGCGCAGTCAGGCCAGCCTCGACACAACAGGAAGCTGGGAGGATATGGGGGCCAGGGCCTGGGGCGGGGGTGAAGTCAGTGGTAGCTCTGGTTGCCCAAATGGGTAGAAGGTTCTGAGGAGCCCGTCTGTCCCCACAGCCATGGGCAGTGGATCTGGCGCTCAGAAGACAACTCTGTAGGCCCCAAGCAGGTCCATCTTGATGTGGAGTAACAGCCAACCACAGCCTTGCCACATTCTGCCCTGCGACTGGGCCTGGAGGGGAGGGCAGGAAGCCTCCACCTCGGGACGCCCTGGGGCCCAAGCAGGGCCTCCCCATGTGTCCTGGGGCTGGCCTTTATACTCTCACCATGACAGACAGCCCTCAGGAGTGAGTCTGAGGGACACACAGGCACAGTCCATGGATGGAACAATGTTGTAGGTGCCCCAGCCCAGAAATGGCCAGGGGACAGGAGGGGTGAGCCAGGGGTGAGCCGCACTCAGGTCTCCAGATACAGATGTTAAGAAAGGCACATCACAAAGAGGCCACCTTCCACAGCCATGTCCTAGCCCAAAGGAGCCCCAAGAGAGACGGAACTCACACCTTCCCAGAGAGAAGGCAGGTGGAGTTGGGAGCCCACCCCGGGTGCCAAACAGCACGTTCTCCCACCTATTTCCTGAAAAGGAGACCCCTGGTTACAAGGGTGGGGTCACAAGCGGGTCACAGAGCGGGCCACAGAGCATCACGCTCGTGTAAACGCTCGTGTAAACGCCACAGAGGCCCCCAGGTGTCCCAGAAAAGCAGGATGAAGAAGGGGGAAGCGCACTCGGTGGGGAAGGGGCTTCCGCCCACCTCCTCCGACAGGTTTTTCATTATGGGATCCAAACCAAATTCCAACTCGGTTCAGCAGGTGCTGTCCCCAGTGCCCGAACAGATCTGCCAGAAAAACCCACTGCCCAGCTGCTTCTGGGTGGTACATTTTTTTCTTAAAGAAAAGAATTTCAAACTTCTCTTGGGGGGCAGAGGGATGCTCCTCAGACCTCGGCCCAGAGCGCAGGGGGCCTTCCTGTCAGAGGAGACAGCAGAGCAGCGACCATGTGTAGCAGACTGGAGGCTGAGTCAGTCCTCAGGGGACGTTTGGATGGAGTGTCAGGAGCAGATGGCATTGCCTCTGTCCCTCCCTGCTAGGGAGTGTGCAAGGACCACACCGCTGGCCTCAGGATTTCAGTCTGGGCTCTCTCCACCCCTGCTCTGGCTGCAAAGCCCTCTGGACGGCAGGTCTGCTGAGCGGCCTCCTCCTCCCTGGGCTCCCCCCACGCTGCCTTCTGCAACCAGAGCCAATGCATACCAGCCTCCCCGCCCTGCCACTCCCAGTCACACTGCACATCCCAGCCTCTTCCCAGGAACCCTGAGCCCAGTGCCGGCACCTGGGGGTCTCTGCTGGCTGCGTCTCCACAGTCGTGGAACTGATCTCCAGCCAGTCTTTGGGGCCTCCCACTCATAGAGGCTGATAAGCTGTGCGGAGCGACTGGAGAGAGGCAACGGCTAATTCCCGTTTCCTCCCGGCCCCCCTGCAAGTCAGGGAAGCCCCCGGGAGGGAAACCCATTCCAAGACACTCCCAACAGGAGGAGAACTTAACCACTCGCCTCCTCGGCCAAATATTTACAAAGAGATAGCTGTGGCCACACAAAGCCCTTTTCTTCCATTCCGCCACCAAAAATCTGGTCCCCGCGTGGAGACTGAGCTCCCGGCCGCCCCTCTCCCAGGGGCTCTGAGTGTCCTGCCAGCGCAAGGCCCTGGCCAGGGAGCGGTGAGGCTCCCGGCTCCACTGCCATGGCCATTGGGGGCCCACTGGGCAGCTGCACCACCTGAAGGCCCCCGTAGCCAGCGGGCGAGGCTGGGAGAACAAAGAGCAAGGACTCACCCAGCAGCTGAAAGTCGGGCTGCGCTGGACGCCGGAGAGCCGCGGCCCGCCCACCGGGTCACATGGCTCTGAGCCGAGCAGAGGATCAAAGGGGCTTTGTGGCCAAGGAACAAGGAGCCTCCCAGAGCGCGGGGCAGAGGTAGGAGGGCCCGTGACTGCTTGCTGAGGGAGGCTCGGCGGGGACTGCTCCAAGGGGCAGGGCAGGGAGCAGGAGGCGGGGAGAGGGGTGCAGGTTGCAGGCGCCACAGCAACTGGGTGCGTGGCGTGAGGGGCCTTCTCCCGGCACACAAGACACCCAGGAACTGGCCTCATCCCCCCAAACAAAGTGACATGGCCCCTGGGGAAGAGCTATGGGAGCCACAGCCTGGACCTCGGCCATGTCGCCCTTGCCGGGCACTTGCCAAAGTCTATGCCCCGCCCGAGCCGCCCTTGCCTCCTCTCAGCTGGGAGAGGAGTAGGAGGCACTGCCTGCGGGTGCCCTCTCCACGCCATGCCTGGCTGGGGCTTCCTCAACCGGCCCAGGTGACAGTGTGACGCCCAGGCTCCTAGGCTGAGCTCTAGCAGGGCCAGCCACCCTGAATGCCCACAGTACATCCAGACCCACCATCCAGATCTGCACCCGGAAGCCACTGCCCGGGCTTCTGGGCAGTTGGGGGTGGTGCACAGCCGTCCCTGTCCCCGAGTCCTACCCACGTGAGCAGCAGGGGCCACAGGGGTGGGGCCAGCTCACCCTAGCTCTTCTCGGGAGCCTCCAGACCCAGGTTCTCTGATCTGACTCCTGCTCCTGCTAAGGCTCCTCCTCAAGGCCTGGGCGTGAGTCACAGCAGAACCTCTGCGCTCCCTGACTGCAGGCCCTTGTGATGTGCTGGGACCCAGCGGGGGATGGGCCATGGGATTCCCCAAGGGGGAGCTGACCCTGCTGGGCTGGGCCTGGGCGCTGGGATCTTCCAGACCCATCCCAGGTGCCCCAGCCTCTGACCCCAGTGAGTCACTCCCAGGAATAGGCCTGGCCAAGGAGGCCCCAGGCCAACTCCCACATTAGTGTTGGGGCAGGGGCTGGTTTGGGAGGTTTGTTTAGGGCAAGGAGCAAAAACCCCGAGCCTCTGGTGACACCTGGGAAGGGCATCTTAGTAGTCAGGTTCTCCAAGTGACATCCATCCCTTCCAGCCTGGCCCCAGGGCCTCCACTCCAAGGCCACTCCAGCCAGAGGCCCATCCCCAACTTGCCCCACCCTGTGCCTGATGATCAAGACCCAGGGCAGGGGCTGGGATTGTGGCGCAGTGGTAGCGTGCTTGCCTAGCACACGTGAGGCACTGGGTTCGATCCTCAGCACCACATAAAAAAAAACAAAGATATTCTGTTCACCTAAAACTAAAAAATAAATAAATAAATATTTTTTTTAAAAAAAAAAAGACCCAGGGCACCCATTCCACTGGCCAAACACCAGAATCCAAGGCCCCTGGCCTGCCAGTGTTCTCTGGAACCAGACCTTCCTCATCCACAAAATGGGCACCATCAGCTCCCATCACAAGAAGGAAAGCAACACACAGGTCCAGCCAGCCCAGCCAGGAAGGGACCCCTCCAAACACTTGGCTTTTCTTTTCCACAAGAAGGTGGTTCCCAGGCCTGTCCTCTCCGCCACCGGCTGCCCACTGTGGGGCCTTTTCACTGGTCCCGCACAGGCAGCTCCAGGAACCAGCGAAAGAGGAGGCCGAAGGGCCCATCTCAGCAGGTGTCAGGACTGACCTCAGCCTTGGAGAGGGCCTGCCACTGTTGCCTGTGGCCTCCTCCCTGGGACAGAGGGCTCCTCCCTTCCCGGTGCTCCCCGCCGAACCTCCAGTTTCTGGCCCCACAGGCTGTTTCCGGGCATACCCCACCTGGGCACCCTGGCCAACTGCCTCCTCTCCCCAAGCCCTTTCCCACCCTCTTCTGGATTCCTGGCTTGGGAGGTGGCAGCCTGGATGCTCTGCACAGGTGGCCTGTCCCTCCTACAGCTGACCTGCTCTTGTCACCAAATGAGGTTCTCCAAAGCACAGAGGGGGAACCCAGGGCTACCTCGGCTGCTTCTTCAACCTGGAATGCCACCTCGGGCACATCTCACATCTCTGCCACCACTCAGTACCACCCCAGACACCTGCACAGGGCCCTATCCAACCCTCCAGCAGGAACAGAATGAGCCACAGCTTGGATTTCCTAGTTGGCACATTCAAGATGTAAGAATAATCGAGTGACATGAATTTTAATATCTTTTTACTTAACCTAAGACATGTACCCAACATGAAAAAGCTGGAGACACCCCATGTTCCTTTTTCTGTCCGTACTCTGAAATCCAGGGTGTGTTTCCCACTTAGGGTCTCTCTCAGTTTGCACACGTCACATTCTGGGTGCTCAGGAGCCACCCATGGCCAGCAGCCACTGTGCTGGACTGTGTGGTCCTAGGCAGCTTCCTTTCACCTGAGATCACCCAGGTCCCAGACAGCCATGGACTGAGACGCCTCACTCCAAACCCAAGTCACTTCCAGTACCGTGTCTGCACCCCCATCTAGGGGTAGAGAGGCCCCAGCTAGTGAAACACACAGTGGCCTCAACTGGAGATCACTGGGGCCACTCATGCCCACATCTCGGATTTCAGTGTCAGAAAGCACAGAGCTTCTCTGAGGAAATAATTAGCTAGACCCGAGGCTGGGCTCCATTCAGACTACGCCGATGACGCTAGGACCTGACTGCCAAGGTCCCTTTACCTGATTGTCCTCATCTTATTAACTGGCTCCTGGTGCTCAGGGCAGGATGAACCTGAGAGCAAGCTGCTGGCCACAGGCTTGTGGGATCACTGGTGTTGCCCCCGGGAGTATGAACCAGGAGTTTTGCTTGGTGGAGGGCCCTGAAGCTCAGAGGCCATGCAGATCCAGGCTGTGGGAAGTTCTTCGGGCTTTTGCAAAGGGAGAGACCCAGGCTCCCTCAACCCCTGCCCTCCCGGAGGCTGAGCTATCCACACACTGGCATCCGCTAACTTGCACCCTTCCAACAACGAACTCATCAAGCTTGTGTTTATTTATATTAAAGTCACATAGAATTGCACTTAAAAAAGAATTTATAGAGACAGAAAGTGGACTGGTGGCTTCCAAGGTCGAGGGGGAAGAGGAGGGGAGCGTGGACAGCTCCTTCATGGACATGGAGGAGGGTAAGTTCCTGGCGCTGGAGAGACCAACAGCTGCCCGATACCAAGTGCACTAGAAGCTACCAACGCTGGAGCTGACGTTCTGTGTTTTACCACAATAAAACATACAAGGAAAAGAAATATAAAATATACAAGAATTTAAAGTGTTTTTTATTTTTTGGACCCAGTTTATTTACATTTTGAAACCAAAATGGCCCTAAGCACACCATGAGCCTGTGAGACAAGCTGGCTCTCGTCCCCTCCCGACCTGAGAAAGTGGCTTCATCTGGCAAGGGGCACTTTGCAGATGTGAGTACAGATTTCTCAGGTGGCCCTAAATGCAACCCCAAGTATCCAGACAGAGGGAGGGAGAGGCAGGAGAGGCAAGCCACTAGCCAAGGAAGCTGAAGATACAGGAGTATCCTCACCATGCCTCCTGCAGAGCCGGCCCCACCCACACCTGCCCTCAGTCCAGCAGGACTGATTTGACATGGGACCTTCAGAACTGGAAGACAGTAAGCTGCTGGCTTAAGCCACAAGTTTGTGCTAATTTATTAGAGCAGCAACTGGAAGCAATGGCAGTCCCCGTCCCCCTCCACTTTCAAGAGTTTGGGAGCTCTACACAGAGAGGAGCAGCCCCCGAGGCTGCAGGCCCACTGCTCAAAGCATGCAGCCAGGGTGCAGGGTGCAGGATGGGACCCCTACCAGCCCCTCATGGGGGCCTGAGTCACATCTTCCAGGCTTGGAATACTCTGAGGCTGACCCACATCCACCAAGACTCATCCCAGGGCTGAGGAGCCCTGCCTTTACAGGGCACCAGGCCAGTGGGCAGCAGGTGAAAGAGGGTCGGTCCCCACAGGATCCTTGCCACATGCCCACCTGCCCAGGAGCAGCACCCATTACCTTCCTGGGAACCATCCCAGCAGAAGGGCTGCAAAGGAGATGGGCTGCAGCAGGGGTCAGCAGGGTCCTGCTCCAGACCTCAGTGGGGGACAGGCATGGTTCCCTCTTCCCACTGAGCCAGTGGGGAGAATGGAACAGCAGTCTCCGTCTCGGAGGCCGACACCTGCCAGGAAGCACAGGACACCACATGCTGCCCTGTACACCCACGGCCTCCTCTGAAAGAGGATGTGGTTTCCCAGCATCCTCCTCTCTTGCACATGCATGCACACACCTGCCCCGTTTCCAGGTCCTGCGCTCTCCTCCATGCTCCTTGAGCACCACAGAGCCAGGCCATAAACACAAAGCTCAGCCTTCCCGCCCCCTCCTCCATCCACCCTACACCCCCACCAAGATCCAAGGAAACACCCGGCCTCCCTCGGTGCCGGTACTGGGCTCCTGCCCTGGACCAGGGTGGGAAGGGCCAGGCGCTCAGAGGCTGGCTCCGATGGCCCGTGTGTATTTGCAGCTGCCCAAGCACCCCCAGGACCACGTGTCCACGCAGCGGGTGGGCTGGGGGAGGCCCAAACAGCCCTGAAGGTAGGCCGTGCCCAGCCTTGGTGGCGAGGGGGCTGGCTTTGCCACACTCGCTTGACCTCTTTCTTCCAGTTCCCTCCTTGGTCTAGAATGTGCAGTCTGCCCTGACCTCAAAACAAACAAGCAAGCCCCCCTCTCGGCTTCCTCTTTAGTCGCTCATCCTCCTCTCTGAACAGCCCAACTCCTTGGTGGACCCCTGGGCTCCCGTGTGTCCATCACCCATTTGCTCCTCAGCCTCAGGATCTGGTCTCTGCCCAATGCACAGCAAATCAGCTCTAGAGAGGCTCCTCAGAGCCAGTGTCCAGTTCCACCCATGGCCCAAGGGCAGCAGTTGACACTCAGGACCTCCTTATGAAGGGCGCTGCCAGCCCTCCTCCCTCAGGCTCCTTTCCCCTCCTCTTCCCTAAGCTCTTGGGTCCTCTCCCTCACCTTGGCCTCCTGGGTGACCTCCCCTCTGCCCCCACTCCCTATCTGGAGCAGGATCCCTTCCCAGCTCCACCCCATAGCTGCAGCTTGCTGGGACAGGCTGGGCCTCCTCGGCTCTTCCTCCCTCCTCCCCCTGCCCTTGGCCCTGCCCTGCCACAAACCGGGCTGCTGCTTCCCAGTGGGGTCAGCTGTCCCTTCCTGCCAGTCTCATGCAGTGGGTCATGCCCTCTGGCCACTGCCCTGGGAGCTGCAATTGCCCCTCGCTGCTGCCCACTGCCTGTCCGCCGCGGATGACCCTTCCCACTCCTTTCCCACAGGATAGGGACTCCTCCGTTGAGGAAATTCTTCCCTAGCCTTGCGGACCTCTGTGATCTGGAAGACCTACTTTTTTCCCTAAGGACCCTGTATTCTTCAGCCAGGCCCCAGAATCCCCCAAACCCCACCTACAGAAAGCCTCCCAACATCCTCCATCACCCATGACCACCATCCGAGTCACGGTGACTTGGAGAACCTGCCCCTGATAGCTCCGCCTCCTCCCATGTCTCCTAGGTGACAGGTATCAGTTGGTGGTCATCAGTAGAAGGGGCCCCATTTCCTTTCCTTTCTTTTTTTATTTCAGTACTGAGGATTCAACCCAGGTGGGCTCTAGCACTGAGCTACATCCTCAGCCCTTTTTATTTTATTTTGAGACAGGGCCTCGCTAAGTTACTCAGGCCGGTCCCCAACTTGTGATCCTCCTGCCTTGGCCTCCAGAGTAGCCAGGACCACAGGCGTGCACCACTGCGCCTGGCCCACTTCCTCTTTTCTAAGAAGCACTCACCCCAGCCCACTAGCATCTTCACTTGCAGGCACCTTCACTGTGCCTCTTCTTTCCTCTCGACAGGGCATCCTCCTATCCACAGTGGGTCTCATCAATTACTTGATGCTATCTGAACTTAAAGCGCAACCTCCCGGCCTGCAGCCAACTCCGTTATCCACATGGGATGACTGCAGATGAGTGACCGCAGCTCCAGGCACACATCCAAGCCCACATTCCTGCCCCCACGGCCCCCACCTCACCCTGCTGGCACCTTTCCCATCAGTGTGCAGGGCTGCAAACTGGGGGCAGACTCCAAATCAGGATGCGAAACACCAACTACAAGACTGTCAGCAGTGGGTGCGGTGACGCTTGCCTGTCATCCCAACACTTAGGGAGGCTGAGACAGGAGAATCGCGAGTTCAAAGCCAGCCTCAGCAACGGCGAGGCCCTAAGCAACTCAGTGAGACCCTGTCTCTACATAAAACACAAAATAGGGCTGGGGGTGTGGCTCAGTGGTCGAGTGCCCCTGAGTTCAATCCCCAGTACCAAAAAAAAAAAAGATGGTCAGGCCCAGCCTTGAGTCTGCAACACATAAGCCACACCACACAAGGGCCTCCAGGCGCCTGGTGGAACAGCTTCTCAACCTTCCTGCCTTGAAACAAGGACCAAAACAAACCGTAGGCAGCTCAGGTAGGACTTCAGGCATTTAGAGGGGCTCCCAGCCCAGTGTGGCGGGGAGGTGGGAAGCAGAAAGCGCAGGATATTTGCTGGGCTTCTGGGAGCAGGTTAGTGAAGTCAAGGGTTCCCAGTCCTGGCGGCAGGTACCATCCCAGGGGGAGCATCTGAAGAACGAAGACGCTGGGCCCACCCAGTGATTCTAATTTGACTCCTCCGGGTGGTCCATATTCAAAAAGATTCTTGAGGGGACGCTAATGTGTAGTTGGGTTGAGAACTGCTAGTGAGCACTGACAGACAGGCACAGGAACATACCCACCCACCCCTCAGCTGTGCCAAGGTCTCTCTCTGCTTCCGTGCTGCCAGGAGCCGAGCTGCTTCCCTCCACCACACACTTCTGCCACGATGCGCTGCCTCATCTTGGGCCCACAGCAATGCAGCTGGCCCACTGTGGACTGAACCTCTGGAACCATAAACAGAACGCACTTTCCCTCCTCTAAATTATTCTTGTCAGGTGTTCTGGTCGCAGCCTTGAAAACCTAACACTAGGCCCAAGTCTCCCTGTCCGTGCTCCCAGCCAGGCATCGGATTAACCCTTCTCTCTGGACGTGTTAGGTAGGCAGAGATAAGAAGCACCCCCAGGTGGGAGGGCTTACCTGGGGCAGCCTCAGGTCTTGGAGTCTTGTTTTAAAATCCAAATCTCTATACCAAGGGACAAAAAAAAAAAAAATTGGTCCCTGCAGCATTGTCTGTTTAAAAAAACAAAAAAATCCGAAAACAACCCCAATGCCCAACATGGACAGAATCCAGTGACTGTGGTAACAGCGGTGAAAGCAAACCCAGAGCGATAGACATCACCACCCACAAGTACCAAAGGCAAGCTCCAGAGGATGCTAGCTGCACCAGCTCTGTGATGAGCAGAACAACATGAAGTGTCACCCAGGGAAGCAGCTCGGCAGCCACTGTGGGAAGGAATGCTGCGACCAGGAACAGCAAACACAGACGCCAGGCAGGCTGGAGGAGGAGGTGGACGGGCAGGGGCCTCCTGTTCAATGGCAACTGGTGTTCACTGAAATGGTGCCTATTTTTAAAAACCGAAAGAGCCATCTTGGTCTGCCTGGGGTGTAACAGGCAGTGAGCTTTTCTGTGGCTAAAAGGCTGGGTGGCCTGGGAGGCAAGTTGGGACCACCCCAGCCTCGTTTACTTACCTGTAACTGGAGGACAAGGAAACCACCCGGCTGCTGGGGAGGCAGGAGTCCACACTTCCTGCCCTCACTGTCGGGCTTTGGGGAGGATCACGTGAGTTAACATGAAAGTGCTTTGAAAACCACACGAAGGTCTAAGCAAGTGGGGGGCCGGGCGTCTCCAGGCCTGTTTTGCACAAACCTCCCTTTGCACAAACCCTGGGGCAGGTAAAATCATCCATGGTGGCAAACTAAGAGGCTGGTTTGACTTGAGCCCAAACCAGCCCAGCCCTCTCCTCTCCACTCCACCCCTGCCAGAACTCATCACAAGAAACCTGGGGCTGAGGAGCTGCTGGAACAGCATCTTTCAATATTTATCCAGAGAAGGAAACATTTGCCACCTCCCCTGGCTTGCTTCTGCCAGACCCTCCCTGTCCCTGGAGGTCGGTCCTAAGCTATCCAGGGCCTTGTGGCTCCACCACCAGACTTTCTATCTCATCCAGGTGACCGGCTTCCAAAGCAGGATGGTGCAAATCTGGCTTCCTGTTGAGTGACTGGCAAATACATTCATTCCTCCCTCCCTCCCCATAAATGCTAGGCAAGCACTCTACCACTGAGCCACACCCCAGTCCTGGGCAAATTTCTTTACCTCTGGGGAACAGTTTTCTCATCTGCAGAACTGGGAGAGGGCCTTAGGGGAGAGGAAGGACACAAGTACAGAGGAGCACCTGGGGGCCCCAGGCGCAGGAGCCCCAGCAGTCAGCTGCCTCCCAGTTCTAGGCCGCAGCAAGGAGGAAGGGAGGGCTGTCAGCCTCAGGCAGACACCGCCTGAGGAGGTGGAAGTGAAGGAGTGAGCGGAAGCTGCTCCCTGCCCATCCTGCCCACGAGGTGCCTGTATCTGCTTTAAAACAACAATGGTGTATCCAAAAGATCTTCCAAGCAAGTTCTTTAAAAAGTGCGTTAGAGAGGTAAAACGCTATGAGTATTTGTCACAATTTGCAACTTAGAAACGCAAACAGAAGGCTTCACGTGGTGTTAAGCCTTGGCCATGGCGTCCCCTCACTCTGAACCTGTTATGAAGGTCCCCTGGGTGTCGCACTGGGCTAGAGCGACCTAGGTGCTTCAGGGGCACACGGCCCTGCCTGCTCAGGCCTTAGGGTCAGGGAGGAGACACAAAGGTTAAGATAAGGTGGGGCCAGACCAGAGCTATTTGACAGCTCCAGACAAGGGCCTGTGGCACCTAAGAACAGCCCAGAGTCCTAAAGGGACCTGAGTGCTGGGCAGCAGGCATCCTGGGTGGCAGGACTCCAAGAGGCAAAGGCCTGGAGGTGAGCCCCGGGTGAGCTGTTCGGGTGTCAAGAGGAAGGTAGATGAGGCAGAGGGATAAGCCAGGAGGCAGCAGACACGGATGCTCATAGGTGCCACCAAGTGTGACCTAGGCTCTTTCCAGCCCGGGATGGAGTGATCCCAGGGGCTGGGGTGCAGGGATTTGCTCACCTGTCACCTATTCAACTCAGAAAAAGACTTTAATGGGGACAGGCAAGAGCCTGGCTCTAGCAATCTCCTAACCAGGCAGGGTGCCCAGGCCCAAGGTCTCGGGGGTCCCCGGGCAGCCCAGAGCCCCTGTGGCTGGTGCTACGCTCACTCTGCACCTCCTGCTTAGTCCTCAGCCTCCTGCCAGAGTGTCTTCAGGTCCCTGGGCCCCCAGGACTTGAAGGTGGCAGGTCATCTGGCCGCTGTGGTCCAGGGGGTCCACTCACCCTGCACCACGCTCTATAACCTTCCCCACTACCCAGGAAGCGGAAATCTGGCTTGAGCTCCCTCCAGGGCCCTGGGCAAGTCACTGCACTTCCTGGGCCCGTTTCCTCACAAACCTCAAGTCTCTTTCAGCTACAGAATTCTAAGTCTGAAAATAAAAAAAAACGCAAAAAACAAAAAGAAAGCTACAAAAAGGAAGCCCACCCCTCACACCTGCATCCGTGAAAAGGGGACAGTTTTGTCCCATCTCTTTCGTACTAGTTGGGGGTGCAGGGATGTCGTGGTGAGGTGTCCCCCAGAAGCTCACGTGTGAGATAAGGTGAGAGGGTTCAGAGGGGAAATGACTGAGTTACGAGCACCTTAATGGGATCCATCCAGTGGTGACTAAAGGCAGGTGGGGCGTGGCTAGAGGAGGTGGGCACTGGGGCCTGGCTTTGGGGTACACATTCCTATCTGGCATGGGGGTCTCTCTGCTTGCTGATGTGATGTGAGCCGCTTCCCTCCGCCACATTCTTCTGCCACGATGTTCAGCCTCACCGCCAGCCCTGAGGAATGGAGTCTGCTGTCTATGGACTGAGACCTCTGAAACCGTGAGCCCCCAAATAAGCTTTTCCTCCTCTAAAGTTGTTCTGGTTGGGTCTTTCAGTCACAGCAGCTGACTTAAAACAGGGGCATCTACAGACTCCAGACCTGGGAGGGTCTAGAGGCAACCAGGAACCGGCCAGTGGAGAAGGAGCTCCTCATCCTTGCAGCTCGACTCCCCAGCTCCCGCCCTAGTGCAGGAAGCTAATCGCCACAGCGATTGACTGAGGCACCACCCCTCCGGCTGGTCAGGGTGTCCTGGGCTGAGGACCCATCCGGGGGCTCCAGGGGATAATGGCTTGCTGGCCTCTTCCACGCTCCTGCCTTTCCTGGCCACGGCCCTTCCTCCTCCTGTCCTTCTGCTGCACCTCACCGGCCTGCCTTTTGCCACTCTGAAGGACCCCTGTGGTCACACTGAGCTCATGCGGATTATCCAGGAAAATGTCTCCCCATTGAAGACTGGCTGGTTATCAACCTTGACTCCATTGTAACCCAGTGGCCCCTGCCACATACCTAATGCACCTTCAGGTTCTGGGGACAGGCCTCTCCAGAGCCATTACTGCCGACCCCGAGCCTGGTCCTGTTCCTGCTCTCTGTAAGGGGAGGGAGGCACCCCTGCTGCTGTCCTGTGGGGCAAGGGACAGTGTGTGCTGGACACTGGAGCAGCACTTGGCAGGTAAGGGGATCTGTGACCATCTGTCCCTTCACCAAGTGACCTTGTCCCAGTGGCCTTTCAAAACCCTCAGTTCCTCCTGATCAACAGGCTAGAGCAGGCTGCAGGCACCTCCCAGGGCCACCCAGGGCCCTAACCCCTGGATGGTCACATCCCACACACCAAGCTCTGGGCAGATGCTGGGAGCTCTTCATCACTCCCAGTCACGGAGATGCCAGGATGAAGCCACCTTCAGTGTACACCCAGTTCAAGCCAGGGGCCTCCAGGGTCACCTCTGACCAGGACAGGACCCAGGCTCCCTGGCTCTGGACAAGTGAGTCCCCAGGCACCGCGGCAGGTCCCTGTGGCTCTCCCTAGTGGCCAGGGCCACAGGCGAAGTAGGTGGCTCACCTCCCTGTGGTGCCTCACCAGAACCATCAGGAGCCATCAGGAATGGTCAACACCCCACCTAGTCCTTTCCACCTGACTGAGGGTCCTCCAGGAGGACAGAGCCCTCCCACGAGGTGAACTCGTCTGGCCGAGCCCAGGTCATTCTGGCTTCCCAAAGGAGGTCTTGGGACGTGGGCAGGGATAGGGTGGGAGGAGAGGGGCAGCAGGCCTGGGCTCTGTGCCTGGCTGGGCCTCTTCTCCAGGTGATCTGCACACCTATGATTCTGAGGCTTGTCCAGGGTGCCTCCGTCCTACACTCTCCAACTCCTCCAGAACGAGGCTTCCAGAACCCGCTCACGCCTCCAGGGAAGAAACACTGGGGACATTCCTGAAGTCCAACGGGGCACCACAGCCTCCCCTCAGCTACCCGTGGCTCTCAGTCGCCCACCTCCACACCAGCCCGAGGCAGAGGTTCCTGCACCCCTGCAGCCAGACAGGAGGCGTAGGTGGCAGGGGCCACAGAGGCCAGGCAGGCCCTTCCAGGATGGTTGGGGGGCAGAAGAAAGGCAGGGCAGCCTCCAGGGAAGGCTCTGGGGGAAGGGCAGCTGCAGACAAAGCGGAAAGGAAGCGGGCGCCCCTCCCCACTCAGGCTGGGGGATGGGGAGGGTCTGGCCTGACATCCCCCTCCCCCACCCCATCTGCAGGAGGAAAGCCCAGTCCCAGTGCCGAGTGCCACATTTACTCCAGCCTTGCTGCCTGGACAGCCTCCCTCCACCTCCTGGCTGCGCCCTGAACAGCTGGCCTGCAGAAGTTGCTGGAATTGAACAAGCAGAGGTGCCTGTGCAGAGCTCTCCACCCCCACCCACCGCTCCCTCTGGAGATAAGGCCTCTCCGTTCCGCCCTTTCCCAGGGAAGGCTGGAGGGCCGGCAGGAAGCAGGATCCACCATTAACCCCTTCATGCACGCCAGCATCCTGAGCCCTCCGGCAGAGACAGGGCTCGGCCAGGCTGTGTGCTGTAGCCAGGCAAGGATTTTGCAGGTGGAAGAAGGGAAGCCCCTAAGAGGTCCAGGTCTGTCAGATGGTGCAGAGGCCCTGCCCAAACAAAAATGCTCCGGTATCCACATTAAAACACACAACAGCCCCACAGTGAGGATCACACACTGAGCTCGCCAGGGGAGACTATAAAACCCATCAGTAAGCCAGACACCACATATGCCTGTAATCCCAGAGACCCAGGAGGCTGAGGTGGGAGGATCGCAAGTTTGAGGCCAGCCTCAGCAACT
The DNA here is from genome assembly GCA_004024805.1 of Geosciurus inauris. NCBI lineage: Eukaryota > Metazoa > Chordata > Mammalia > Rodentia > Sciuridae > Geosciurus > Geosciurus inauris. Next base: position 28,060 of record PVHX01006161.1, on the reverse strand, counting down.
CAGTGAGACCCTGTGTCAAAATAAAAGATTAGAAAGAGCTGGGGATGCGGCTCAGTGGTAAAGTGCCCCTGGGTTCAATCCCCAAGACCAAAAAAAAAAAAAGATCACCAATAATGGTTTTCACATGCCCAAGGACTTCCAGGCCCTGGTGCCCCACCTTGTGTGAATGCCTTTTAGGAAGGATGAAGTGAGGGTGAGCTGCTCTGATGAGCAGCACCATCTCCTGTGGCCTCTCCCCAAGGATGTGCCATCCGCTTCCAATCAGGTGTGGGACAGGTGGGCCTCCGGTTGTCTCGCTTCCCCTGCCTGGGTGTGGACTCCACAGGTAAAGAGGAGGGGAGAAGACGGAGTTGCCATGTCGGGCAGAGGCTGCTTCCTGGGCCTGGGAGACCTTCTCCAGCTCTGCCACTAACCTGCTGTGTTACCTTGGCCAAATCACTGCACCTCTCTGGGCCTTGGATTTTCTACCATAAGAGGGAGCTCAATATGATTTCTGGTCAATGACAATGGAAGGGACCCAAATTCAAATTTGTCACACCCAGGAGATGCGTGTCTTTGGGCAGCTTACTTCACCTGTCTTGCTTTGGTCTCCTCATTTGTGAAATGGGAATAATTAGAGGATTGACACGCTAGGGCTATGGGGAGTACTAAATGTGGTGTTTACTCTGGGTACGGAGGGTCCACAGGCGCCTCATTCCCATGGACCTCTCACCCCAGAGCACGACCGCACAAGCCAGGGACCCTCCAGCAGCCCGAGGCCTAGCAGAACGGGGTGAGCTCCGCTTCCTCTGCCTCCCCTTCCCTCCAGCAGTGGTGGTGGCAGCTGGAGTCCAGCTCCTGGGCCACGGGCCAGAGGCCACGGTCTGCACTCACGGTCCAGACGAGGGGCCAAACCGCCTCTCCTGCCTCACCAGCCCTCGCTTCTCCCTGCCCGCTCCAAACAGGCCACCGCTTCATTTGCAAGAACCAATGCCAACCATCCAGCTGGGGCAGAGCTCTCGGGGACCCTCGGGTTTGAGGTCTGATGGACGGAGGCGCCGTGCGCTGCCCGCACACCTGGGGACGATGTGGGGCTGTCTGCATTCAGACCGAGAGAGCAATCTGCAAACTGTACGGAGCCCTGGAGACCTTACGTGGCATCTGCAAGCCACCAGAAACCCGCAGAGACGCTGCCCTGCCACCCACCACGTGACCCTCCTGGAGGCCCTGAGCGGCAGTGGTGTGATGAGGTACAGAGAGGTTAAGAGACGGCCTGACCGCACAGTGGACAAGCGCCTGGTGGCGAGAACAGCCTGGGCTCTGGACATGTTCTAGAAAACCTTCTACAAAAAGTAGGCCAACGTGGAACTGCCCAGATTGACAGGAGGGGTCCTGCATCTGCCACCAAGGGCCTCCCGGAGACAGACACCCGAAAGAGCAGCAGCCCACAAACACCAAACCTGGGGCCTTCAACAAACAGAAACGCCAAGGACTTAGCCACAGACAGGATCGCAGCTCAGCACTGCTGAGACCCACACACACGAGGCGTCAGAGAGACTGAGACTCTGGGGGACTGAGAGACTGCTCAGCAAGACCCCTCCTAACCCTGTCCTCCCGCAGCAGCAGGAAGGCTAGGAAGGGTGGGCTGGCTGCCCCAGGAGCAAAGGGCAGGAATGCACCCCACAGATGCGGTGCAGCCGCCCCGCTTCCTGCAGACTTATCCCTGCGGGCCTGTCAGTACCTACGGCCTGTCTGCTGCAGCCCCAGCCAACCCCTCTCAGCCCTGAAAAGCCGGTGGTCACTGCCGTGGGTGCAGCTGCAGTCCCCAGAGTGGCCTGCCAGCCTGGGGCTGCTGGAACAGCAGCTGGAGCTTGGCCCCTTCTGGCTGCCATGGCAGAGCAGCTCGAGGACATGGTGCCACATGTCAACACCAGCCCTCTGCAGACACCAGGCTCTGAAGGGACATCTACCTGACCCACTACCAAAGGAAGGCCAGGGCTCTGCTCCCCTGGTCCAGCCCCACCCTCTCCTGGTGAGCCCCTGCCTGTTCTACCTGGGGCCACTGACAGCTTCTGGGCAGGAGCCACCAGGTCCAGTCTCAGCCCAGGCACAGCAGCTGGGAGGCAAAGGTGCCTGGCGACCATGTGGGAGGTTCGGGAGGGGTTTCCGGAAAGGTCTCTGGGCCCACAAAGGAGCCCCGCAGAAAGGGGCCGTGACTATGGGGAGGACAAAGCAGTACCTGTGATGAAGGGGACACAGTGGCCAGGATGGTAGGATGGGGTCCTCCAAGTCCAGGTACCCCATTTGGTGCAAGAGTACCTTCTCCTTAGCGCTAAGCCCTGGGGACCTGGGGTTTCTGTTACTTGGAGGCTGAGCACCCCATGAACAACTGAGCTTTCCTGACCTGAAAAATCAGCGCCTGCTTCTCCAGCCAAGGGGACAGGACTGCAGGGCAGCAGGCAAGGGACCACAGGAGGCCACTGCCCTGTGAGAACAGGGTCTACAGTCTGGCTGTGGCTCACAAGTCAGCAACTCTGTCCACGACCACAGCTGCCCCCTCTGATGGCTTTGGAAAAAGCATTCCACCCAGTCAGTGTCCCAGGATCCCAGAATATCCTCACAATGGCGACAGACCAGGACCCGAGCTGGGTTCCCAGCTCTGCCCATATGTCCCCCAGGTCTCCCAGGCCCTTGGGTCCCTCCCATCCTGCGCCTCCCTCAGGCATCAGGCACATAAGAACTGGACAGCCCAACTGGGACCACAAAGCAGAGCCTCTCTGGGTGCCCAGGGGACGGGATGATGGCGCGGTGGGGGACCAGCCTCTGCACCCCCAGGCCTGGCACAGAGAGGCCTCAGCAAGTGAGCTGGTGAAGGAAGGAAGGAACGCAAGCCTGGCAAAGAGGTGGGAGGCAGCCAATGAGGACAAGCAGGGACACAACAAAAAAAGCTTCTGAGCTGGGCGCAGTGGACACTTCTGACCCAACCGCTCTGGGAGGCTGAGGCAGGAGGATCCCAAGTTCAAAATCAACCCAGGCAGGTCAGCAAAACCTTGTCTCAAAAACATAAAAATTCAGAGGTGAGGGTGGGGAGCTGGGGGCGTAGCTCAGTGGCAAGGCACCCCTGGTTCAATCCTCAGGACCACACAAACCAGGAGCTTTGCCAAGCTGAGCCAGCAACACCAGCCCCGTCTCACTGTGCCGGGCCCGACCCAAGCACACCGCTCCTGTGGACCTACTTCTCATCACAGGTGAGTGCTGTGAGCCCATTTAAGAGGGGAAAGTAAGCGCCCTGGCCGGGGTCTCGCTCGCACGGCAGCAGGGTCACCCCGTGCAAGAGGAAGAGGCACACTGGCGGGCCGTTTCTCCCCAAGCTGGGGCTGCGACCTCTGCAGAAAACCCCCAACCTGTTCCCAAGTGCCCCCAGCCACGAGATGGCCTTTTACACCCTGTCCCCTCCTAGGGCAACTGGGTCTAATCCTCTTTTAAGGCAAGCCTTGTGCACAGACGAAGAGGACAGAATTCCCCAAACGATGTGTTCTTCGTCCGCATCAGGGAGAAGCACCTGACCTCATTCTTGTTTAGAAATTAAAAAAAAAAAAAATCATATTAAGTGTACACACAGGGAAAAAACTGGAAACACCAAAATGTCAATGGCACTCATTTTACTTGGAATATAATCATTCCCGATCATTAAGTTTTCCTAATTAGACTCTTTTTTTTGCGACAAGTAGGCATGATTCTTGAAAATCTTGAGATAAAGGTTGTTCTCCAGCCAGGACGCAGGTGCTGACAGCAGCTCCCACAGCCGACGGCAGGCATCACTGACCCAGGGCAGAGACGTCCAGGAGCCTCACCGGGCCTGCTGCAGCCCTCCCCAGCAGCTCTGGGGGCTGCAAAGCCCTGCACTGAGGTCACCTCCTCCGCTCAGCCGCTGGCTGTGGGGAACACGTGGGTTCAGCTAGGGTTTGTGTCACATGGCTGCTCCATCCACAGCCTGCAGGGTCCACCCCATGACAACCCCAGGAAAAATGTTGGCAGGGAGGAAGCCACTGGGCTGTGACAGCAGAGACTTTCCAGGGACAGAACTATGAAAATGCCGCTGAGCCGAGTCCTCTCGAAGGACTCCTGAGACCTCTGCTGGCCTCACTGACTGGCGAAGCTCAGGGAGATGAGGACAGGGACAGAGAAGCAGTGGGGCCATGCAGGGGTGCGGGGGGTGGCACCCTGGCACCCTGAGACAAGCAGAAGAGCCAGGAGGAGAGGGGGAGCAGGCAGCCTGTCTGTAAAATCACCACCCCATCCCGCGGCTGGGACTGTGCGCCTACTTCAGGGAAAAGGTGCTCTGCCTGGACAGGGCTCCACGGTCACTGATCCCTGTGGAGTCAACCCCAGGGCCTGTCCTCGAGTGAAGGGCAGCATTGCCACAGATGTCCTGGACCAATGACCCCAGCCCAGCTGACAACAGGCCAGCTGTCCCTGAATCTCAAATGCGAAGCCCCCACCCAGCTCGGGGGTGGGGTTGTTAGCTCCCTGTTCTAGACAAGGAAGCTAGAAGGCTCCAGAAGGCACTCGGAGTCACCTACTTTCCAAGTGGGCATGGTGGGGACACAGGGCTCAGAGCCCTGTCTCACCACTGTCTGTCTCCCCAAGTGAGACCACCACACGCGACAGCTGGCACTTCGTAGATGGTTCGGCCTGTACCAGAGTGGTTGTGCCAGCAGGCTGCCAGCCCACCCTGAACTCTGTCTGAGACAGGCTTGGTCCTCACACCTGGCTTCTTTGCCAATGTCCTGCCCCAGGTCCTGCAAAGGCCCTGGAGTCAGAGACCTTGCCTGAACTCTATTACCACCTGGTACTTGCTGTGTGACTACAGGCCAGCTACTATACCTCTCTGTGCCCCCGGGTGGCTGTGAGGATTACAGACACATGGAGAGGACTGAGCTCAATGGCTAGATGCTGGAAAGCTGGTTAAATGGCAGCTCTGAGGTAAGAGTGCCAGCAAAGATGACAAACAAATCAAACGATAAAAGTGACTTGTGCCTGGACAGGGGCAGTGCTGGCCACACAAATATCAGCTGATGGGGTGCTCTGCCGTGATGGGCAGGCGGGCAGTGCCAGAAGGGTCCTAGCAGGACGGAGCAGACAGCAGGGCTCAGGCCCCACAGGTGGGCACAGCCTCCCCTCACCCCAGGCAGGCAGCGCCACCTCAAGCAGGAGGGCTTCCTCCTGGCCTCGGGGCCCTTCCAGCCAGCTCAGGAGGCCACAGCCAGGAGGAAACCACACTGCCTCCAGGTCCAGGGCTCTCCCAGCTCCCCCTCGGCCTGGCCGCAGCTCCCTGCCGCCCACCTCGTCCACCTGTGCTGGACCAGCGCCCTAGAAACTGCTTCACTGCGGCTCCCGCTGACCGGCTCTGTGGTGTTGGGTGGAGCCCAGCAGCCGGGCCCGCACGCTGCCCTGTGTACACGGTCATTCCTGCGGCCTCGGCCCAGGTGGCCACAGCAGCTCAGGCCAGGAGCCAGCACACAGCTCCGGCCCTCCTCAGCACCAAGCCTCAGCAATGCACCGGTGAAGGCTCAGCTGCTTGCAGCCAAGTTGTGACAGTGTCGCCTGCCTGTACCTGAACGCCTGCCCACAAACCTGCTGCTCCAGCTGGAGACAGCCTTCCCCCTCAGACTCCCCCAGGAGAGGGAGAGTGTGGCCCCCTCCCCACACTGCCCACAGGCATTCACCGAGCACCCGTGACAACCTGTGTCCCTGAAGCTGCTGGGCCAGGGGCAGGACACAGAGCTGGCACCCCAGCAGGGCAGGCACCATGCGAAGAGTCAAGATGGGAAACGACTGATGGGATGCTCCATGTAGGAGCTGCCAGTGCACCTTGTGCCACCACCGCACACCTCCAGGGGGCACCCTTTGCACACTACTATGTGCAGGAGAGCTCCTAGGGGGCACCGTGGGGGGCAGCAGACTGCAGGGCAGGGCGTCATTTCCGGAGGGATGGCAGCCTGTGCAGAGAAGAACAGGGAGCGCGGGGCAGAGAGCGCTCCAATTCAGGCGCAGCTGCAGGTCGTCTTAGGCGGGCGGCTGGGTGGGCAGGGGCCTGTTTGCTGGGCTGGGCTGGGAGATGCAGGAAGCCTCCGTGTGAATCAGGGGAGGGTTGGGCCTGAGAGGCAACCCCGGAAGGTCCCCCTGCTCCCCGCGCCTTGTGTCAAGACCTCTGCCTGTCCTGATCTCCCAGCCCAGGTTCCGTGGGTGGCCTGTCTGCAGGCAGAGCCCTCCTGCTGCAGACTTCCCAGCCTCGGCACAGGGACCTGCTGAGCCGCCCCAAAGGCCCCTGTGGCTCCAGGAGGCCTGGGTCCCCTCAGCTGCCCTCCAACTTGGGCAGCGGCTATGCACACAGCTCTGCTCCGCATACGGACACCGAGCAAGCATGAAGAACTTTCCTCCTCAGCCTCCCAACACACGGGCCAGATCCCTGAGGGGAGGGGACACAGGGACCCTGCCTTTGCCCAGGGACAGTAAGAAGCAGTGGAGGGATTCCTGGGCTGAGGCTCCAGTTCCTGAGAAGTACGCATAGTCCCCGGGGCTGGAAGTCAGCAGGCCTGGGGACGCAGGCCTGGGACCCTTCCATGTTTGGGCAGCATCCCCTCAGTTGGCAAGGGGGACAGGAAGAGGCAAGGGCTGCAGCCAGTGGCACTCTGGGTGGACAGCCACTCTGGGGACATGGCCACATCCCCTACGGGCCCTCGGAGCCCACAGGGTCAGGGTCTGGGCTGCAGTCAGGAGAGGCCCCAACAACAGCCCCGGAAGTCCAGCCTGCCAAGCAGAGGCTTGCAGAGGCCACTGGCCGGGCTTCCTGCACAGCTGGGTTTTCCTGGGAGGCCCTTCTGTGCACACTCAGTCCTGGCCGCACGACCTCCCACAGCTGGGCCCATCTTCCCATGGCTGGTCACGTGGTATGGGTCAGTGGGACTCTGGGGGAGAGCAGGGCGCCAAGAACAGCCTGTGGGGGCTGGCTTTGGCCTGGTGCCCACTGTAGGCGGCTGGGACTAGCCCTCCAATCCTGCGTAGGTCTTGGTGGCCCTTGCCACTGGTGGGAACCTCAGATCCTGAGTGGACAGGGAGCTCAGTGCCCAGCTCTAGGCTCCCCAACACCCGCCATGTGCCAAGCTGGCACCTGCCCTGAGCGCTGGCTCAGAGGGCCTGAGCGCCACTCCATGCGGGGACCCAGCAAACCGTGGGTCAGAACCACTCTACAAAGGGCTCCGGTGCGCCTCGCGTTTGATTCTCCCAAAACCCTTGGAGGAAGGACGCTGCTCAACCCATTTCATAGCCAAAGCAACTGAGTCACAAAGTGATTTGCCAAACCCTAGACATCACAACGTCACAGAAACCTGCCAGGTGTACAGAACTCCTCTGTGGTCCCGTCCGGACTGGCCCCCAGTCCGCCTGCTGTGGCCAGTAGCAGTGGCCAAACAAGCCAAGAGGCCAGTGTCCTCATGCACAGAGACACGAAGCGTCCACAGCTTGACTGGCCTCACGCCACCCTTGAGGGGCATCTTGATGGTCCAGTTGTTGGGCCCAAACAGGCTGACTGTTCCCTGTTACCCCCTCTCCTCCCAGACCCCTTCCCTACCCACCCAGAGGGACCACAAAAGCGTCCGTATGGTGTGATGGAACAGTGGGCAGAGGAGCTTGACAGAAGTTGTCCCTGTGACTCAGAAACCACAAACCTCATTACCGTTGAGCCAGAGCTTGGAGTCAGACAGCCCAGTGTTCAAAGCTGAGGTCGACCACTTTTAGCTGTGTGGCCTGGGGCCAGTTACTCGGCCTCTCTGTGCCTCAGCATGCTCTTCTCTACAAGAACAGCAGTAACTGTTTCCCCAGGTTTTGAGCCCAGCGCTTGGAGTGTGTAAGGATGCAGCAAGTGGTCACTTACGATTAATGAAATATTAATAAAGACAGGAATACGATGACAGCCTCCAGGAGCTGTCCCTAAAATGGAAACAAATCTGCTCAACTCTCTAAGCAGCAGGGAAGCCAGGGGCAGGCGCCCAGGCAGGGCTCGGTGCCGGCGGCCACCCTCCAGATGACTTCATAGCTGGCACCTGCTCCCAAAGCACGTGCTTGGACTTTCCGGATCTTTCCTCCCCTTCCTCTGACCTCCCTCTCCCCGCAGTCCCCCTCTTACTCACTCTCTCCTTTCACTCCTGTTCAAAAACAAATCATGGAGGCCAAATGTGTCAGCTGGCCCCTGGAAACGTCCCTGCGGAGCAAGGACATGGGGGGGGACCTGGCGGGCAGGACGGTCCCTGCAAGCCCCGTGGCCCCAGAGTGCAGTCGGGAGGGGGGCTCTGGGGCGGGGGTGCCGGGCCATCATGGGAGTGACCAGGGCCAGCACTTGTTCTCTGCCCCCGTGAGGATGCAGCCTCCCCACCCGGTGGGCCCCTGAGCGTTCCAAGGACAGAACAGCAGAGCAGACCTGAGCACCAACAGCTTGTGGAGAGGCAGGCACAACTGCGCTCCTGTCCGGGCGCTGGCACCTGCCCTCAGGTGGGGGAGGCTGCAGAAGGCAGCGGCAGGACACCTCCCTCGGGTCTGCCTGGTGGTCTCAGCTTCCCCAGCCTCGTGTGGCCGTGGTGAGGCAAGACGGGCCTCCCCGTCTTCCCGGCCACTCTCACCCAGCTTCCTCCACCTCAGTCCTCAACTAGAGCTCTGCGGGCCTGCCCAGGTCTGGACCCCAGAAATGAGGGGACAAAGCAAGGGTCCCTCCCATCTCCGGGACCCTGCTGCCTGGCTGGCCTTAGCTCCCGCTTCTGTCCCGGCCGCCCTGCCCAGCCCCCGGGGTCTGGTAACAAGAGTTCCGCCTGCTTCTCCACCTGTGGCTCCTGCTCAGACCACCACGGCCAGGCTGGAGCCACAGTGTCGCTCAGAGCTCTGCTGTGACAGGCAAGGCACACTCAGCAGAGCCCAGGGCTGGCACCAGGGAACGCTCAGGGCAGCGCCAGCGCCGGGGCCAGGGCTGGTGTGAGATGGGCCAGGAAGCTGTCAGTCCCTCGGGCCATCACTGACCACGCACAGTCCACACCCTGGCACTCGGGGAAGACAGGCGAGGCGCCAGTCTCCTGGACACTCACTCACCTCCTCCTTCTTCTCGGCCCCCAGCGCGGCCCAATCAGACCACAGCAGGGTCACTCCCAGCTCCAAAGAGAATAATCAATCAACCTCCCGGAGTCTTCCAGAAGCCGTCCCCGTACACAGGAGCACACATTCCGGGACAGGCAGACGCCCTCTCCAGGGCACAGAACAGAGCCTCTAGGGAGAGGCTGGGCATGTTCCCAGAGCCAGCCCAGAGGCCACAGGGCCAGGCAGAGTCCATCTGGCCTCACCCTCAACTGAGGAGAACGAGACCCCCTGCCCCACCTCATGCCAGCCTGACCATCCGCCGGTGCCTCCCGCAGTGGTCAACCTTGGTCCTGGGGGAGGACGGGCGTGGCAGTGAGAGGAGCTGCTCTGTGCAGCTTCCTATCTGTGCCTGCTCAGCATTTCAAGCTCCCCGGGTGGCTTGCAGGGAAGAACTGGGCGCCTGTGGCCTCCCAGCCTCTCTGCTAGCCGCAGGGCAGGGGACCAGACAGACGGCTCTACAGTCACTCTAGGGCGGCTCCTAGCCCCGAGGGAGTCAGCAATAGCAGAGGACCCTGCCCCCCACTGCCCACCTGCCTGCCTCATGGAGCCGCTCAGCAGCCACGCTCCCTCAGGGTCCAAATCACACTAACTGCTGTGGGGCTGTGGGCAAGTGGCTGAAGCTCTCTGGGCCCTGTCCTGGTATTAGGATGGGCAGTCACTGTCTTTCTGCACACCCAAAATAAGGCCTCGGAAGACCCCAACCCAGAAGGCCCTGGAAAGTCACCCAATTCCTAATCCCAGAGGGAAGAGGAGGCCCCTGGGCCAGCTGGCTACTACAAGGGAGAAGGAAGGAAGCTGGCAGGGCCTCCAGAGCCCATGGGTGGGACACAATCACCTACCAATGGAATGAACTGTCCCCAGGGCTTGTCGGCTCAAGTTAGGGGACGGGGACTGCCCAGGTGTGTACTCCTGCCTGTGGCTTAATGAGCAAAGACTTAGTCATCACGACCCGGGCTCCTTGCCTGAGCGGAAAGCTCTAGGGCAGTGAACTACGAGAGGAAGCCCCTTGGCAAAGCAGGGTGTGGACTCCAGGTCTGACCTGCAGTCTGACCAATGTCATGCTTCCTGGAGACACAGGATGGGCCAGGACTGCCCCTGAGTTCCAGAGATAGGTGGCTGTGCAGGACATGAGGGTCTCCAAGCAAGAGAGTGCCCCCATCAGGGTAACCACACGGCCTGCCACACCAGCACGCAGGCCCAGGACGAGGAGGTCCAGGGGACAGAGGGGGTGGAGGGGCTGCCCTCCTCTCCAACCAGGGACCTGGCTCCTCCTCCACCACATCCTCCCCAGACTCTCCCCACGCCAGAAAACCACTGCGCCCAGCCGACAGGTCTGCCAGGTCCTGCAACACCTGGCCTGCTGACTTCCCGGGGGGACCTGAAGCCCAGGTGGTCAGTGGGAGAGTGGAGCTGCCCTGCATGGGCCCTCTGTACCCGGCCCAGCCACCGTGACAGACTGGCACTCCCTACCAGGCATCGGATAAGCACCGGGCAGAGCAAGGCGGAGCCCAGGCCTGGGGGGCCTGAGATGAGACCACAGGCTCGAGGATCTTCCTGAGAGTAATCGCCAGTGTGGAGAGGAGAGACTCCTCTTCTTCCTCCTGGGCTGGGCAATGCCCACTGTCCCTGCCCTGCTCCAGGGCGAGCAGGCAGGAGTCAGTCTAGGATCAAGCACTGCTAGGGGTCACCAGTGTACCATGGGCAAGCTGCCCTCCAGCTGGGTCCCCAGTCCAGGGGTATGAAGGGACCAGCACAGCTGGCCAGCGGCCCCACCGCATGGGGAGAAGCCATTCTGCTAGAGCAGGAGGCTGGGCCTTCAAGGGTGACCCCCCTGAGGAGGAACGTGGGAAACCCAGGCAGCCCCCCAAGCCCTTCTGTGAAAGCAGCAGCTTCCTCGGGAGCCCTGGGGGGTTTTCTGTTCCTGCCCAGCCAAGGCTCAGAAACATCAGAACCAAGAGGACCGGTGACGGGAGGTGGAGAGGGTGACTTGGGAAAGCAGGCTCCCTCCCAGCAGGGCCTCACCACCAAGCAGCCTCCAGCCCACCTTCAGCTCTTTCTATCCCTCAGCACAGACCAGACTTGCCCGAGACTGGGTTTCAGTCCAACCTGGGAGCAAGGCCACACAGGTCTCTAATGACCACCTGTGCAGTGATCCCAGAAGAGCCCTTTGGGTAGCCCAGGGAGCACCCAGGGGAGGTGGCTTTGGTGGAGCATCTGGAGGCTTGGGTGGGGGCAAGGAAAGGAGGGCCTGCTGATCCGCCAGGCTCCGAGGGCGGGTCAGCTGGAGTTTCTGCCGGCCGAGGGCCATGGCCAGTGAGGGAGGGAAGCCCTGGTCAGGGCTGCCTCCTGGCCACCCAAGGGATAAGGTCCGCCCAGACCTGAGATCTCTGCTGACCTGTTCCCCAGGTGCCACCAGCCCCAAACATCCAGGATGTGCTCTAGGATGCAGGGGAAATGTCCCAGCTGGCTAAGACCGGGTGGCCAGGCCCGGTACCTGCACACACGGATGGAGCAGGGAGTCGTCCTTGACCTTAACATCCAGCACTGCACGCCCACCACAGGGCTGGGGTCTGCCTTTATTTGAAATTCTGATATCTGTTCACCAAGCGGGTTTGGCACAATTCTGGTTTTCAGAAGCCCTGCATTAATGAACTAGGCGTGCAGCCAGCGGCAGAGCGCCCACCTGGCATGCTGGAGCCCTGGCTCCATCCCCAGCGCTGCCAAAAAGGAAGCTTTGAAATCCTGAGCCTTGGGAAGCCCCTTAAACGTTCCCCAGGGGTGAGCGCCTCGCTCACCTCCCCCTCATTTGGCCCTGTTCTCACCCCCTCAGTGACCTCCAGGTACCCCTAACACCTCCAGCTCCGCCCTGGCACCACCTGAGCTCCCTGCTTCTCCTATTAGTCTCCAGCCCTCCTGCCACTCCCCAGGCTTTACCTGCCTGTCTCCCCAGGTAAGCACGGAACTCCCTGGGGACACAGACTCTGTCAGCTGTGAACCAACCAAGTCACCACGGAGCTCCCCGGAGCCTCTAGCCATGCCTGCACAGCAGCTCTTGGTATTATTTTTCTTTTGTTTAACCCGACTTATCTTTTCAGTATTTGAATCTCATAGTCACACATCCCAACAAGGATTCCCAGATCAGCGAGAAGTGCAACTTACATCCTGATACATGCCTTCCCCAAGGGTGTGTGACCCCCACCCACCCACAGAGACAGCACGTAGACAGGATCCTGCCTCCATTATACATTTGATAAAATTATCAAATTTCCTTAAGTTTTTTTTCTTTTTTTTGCATTTGCTTCACTAGTGTGGGGGAGAATATGGAGTAGCCCTTGACTGAGCCGTTTCGATAAGACAACACTAGACCCACTGGAAGGCGGTCGTTTCAAAGTCTGGAGAGAAATGCAAAGATCTGGAAATCAATAATAAATTCAAGGTTGAAAAAAAAAATGTTGTCACTGATAAGTACTTTGGACAGAAAACCCCTGCCCTAAGGCAATAAAGATTCAGCCTGTGAGCCGGGCTGGCGGTGGCGCAAGCCTATAATCCCAGCACTTTGGGAGGCTGAGACAGGAGAATCCTGAGTTCAAAGCCAGCCTCAGCAATGGCGAGGCACTAAGCAACTCAGTGAGACCCTGTCTCTACAGAAAACACAAAATAGGGCTGGGGATGTGGCTCAGTGGTCGAGTGCCCCTGAGTTCAATCTCCAGTACCAAAAAAACAAAAAAAAGTAGATTCAACTGTGACCAGGGCTAGAGTTGTGGCTCAGTGGTAGAGCACTTTTTGCCTAGCATGTGTGAAGCACTGGGTTCGATTCTCAGCACCGCATATAAATAACAGAATAAAATAAAGGTCCATCAACATCTAAAAAATATTTTTTAAAGAAAAGATTCAACTGTGACGTTTGGGAATCTGTCACAAGGTTAATAAAACTTTTTCAATGTATGCTATTAAAATAAATCACAAAAGATAGTTCAACATATATGGCATATAATCCTTAGAAAATTAAGCAAGGCTTCAAATCATAAGATCCCAGCTCAAGAGTGGAAGCCAGGTGGAGAGAAGTCAGCTGGGACAGGACCACGCCGTGTGGGTACTGCTGAAAAAGCACCCGGAGGTTCCCTGCCTTCCAACAGACGCCTACTCCCCTGGGTGGCTCTGTGTAGCGGCTCCGGGCCTCTGCAGACAATTTTCAAGTATAGTACTTTTTCTCCTTTTGATTTATTTAACAAACAAGTACTGAGCAAATAAATAAACACTCCTGACCCAGGGTCTCTCTGACAAATCTGCTCAGGCCTGGCTGACACCTTCTTCTGGCTCCACCCCAGAGGCTCCACAGGGTCTAGCTTTGGCACCTGGGGGACAGCCACCTGCATCCCATCTGCTAGCCCAGGGCATCCCACACTGAGGGTCCTGAGAGCAACTTGGCGGGTCACAGACAGCACCTTTCACTCAAACAGAAAACATTCACAGCAGCCAAACAGTAGCAATAGCCCAGCGTCCACCATCTCACGAGCAGAGAGACCAAAATGTGATCCACCCACACTGGAATATTATTCAGTCAAAAAAAGGAGTGAGGCTCCAGTAGACACTACAAGGATAAACCTTGAAGATGTTACACCAAGTCAACAAAGCCACCTAGTGCATGACTCCACTCAAGAAACGTCCAGGACGTTAGTCACCGCTTAGGGCTAGGGAGGACTGGAGTGGCAGCTAAAGGGAAGGCATTTTTCTTTCTTTTTGGTACTGGAGATTTAATCCAGGGGCACTTTACAACTGAACCACATCCCAGCCCTTTTTATTTTTTATTTTGAAAAAGGGTCTCACTAAATTGCTGAGGCCAGTCTTGAAGTTGAGATTCTCCTGCCTCAGTCTCCCTAGTTGCTGGGATTACAGGCAGGCACCACGGTACCACATGTACACAGCAAAGGTAAGAATCATGTCATGGAAATTGTTTCATTTAGATAAACACCACATACACACACATGCACCCCACACACGTAACACACACACACACACACACACACACGACATACGTACCACTGCACCCAGCTGTACTACGCACTTTAAATGACAGCATTGTGTGGTGCGCTTCCGGTCCGTTGCGCGGCCTGGCCCATCTCTGTGCACCCCTCTGCAGACAGCCCCAGGCCCTGGCAACGGCTGGGTACACACTGCCTGGCGGCAGGGACTGTCCCCTCTGCATGTTGTCCTTGCTGAATGTGCTGAAGCTAGTGATCCAAAAGACTTTTAAATGCTAAGAGATGATTTTCTAGGGAAATAAATACATTTTAAGACAAAGAAAAAACATTTTTGTAAATTTTTAAGGTACTAAATGCCCACAAAAGTATCAGGTTCAGATGGTTTCACTTGTAAATTCCACAAGTTTTAACAGAGAGATAATTGTGTTGCTGTGAAAATGTTCCAGAACAGAGGGAAATAGAGAAACATGTCCAGAATGATTTTGCTAAGGCAGCACAGTTACTGACACTAAAACTGATAAAAATAGCACACGCACACACCCCACACGCCACAGGACAAGCTCGCTGCATGGACCCATGCAAAAGCTGCAGCTCCAAGCTCGCTGCTTAAACCGAAATAACTTCCAATGGATTAATGATTCCAAGACATGAAAACAAAACCACAGAAGTACTAGAAGAAAATACGGGTGAAATTCTTTGCTGCAATTTTGGAATGCAGGAAGACATGAATTCCAAAAGCCCAAAGTAAAAGAAGGAATTTGACTACTTAAGCCTTAAAATTTTGTTTGGAAGAACACACCATAAATGAAAAAAGTCAACAACTGGGAGCAAGATGCAGTAGTTCACGCCTGTAATCCCAATGACTGGGGAGGCCGAAGCAGGAGGATCAAAAGGTTGAAGCCTGCCTGGGCAACTCAGCGAGGCCCTGTCTCAGAAATAAATATAGAGAAAGAGCTGGGGATGCAGCTCAGGGGTAGAACACTCCTGGGTTCATTCCCTAGTACCATAAGAAATAAAAAAGTCAACAACTGGGGAAAAACAATTGTACCAGCTATGACAAAGGGGTACAAAGAACTCTTTAAAAAAAAAAATCAACAAGATAAGATTGGTACCCGGACTGAGAGGGAAGCATAGGTTACTGACCTCTAAACGTGAAAAAGATCACCTCACTTCACCAAGACTGCTCTGGTGTGCACTAGAGGCCCGTGCCCCGGGCGCTATGGGGGGGCGGGGGCTTTGAGGGAGTCTCAGCTCCCCAAGGGGACCGTGGGGCCCACCAGCTCTGCTTCCTGGCATGGGATACAAGCCACTGGGCTCCCACGTTGATGCGCTGCCCTCACCAGAGGCCTAAAGTAGCCAGGTGTCGGCACCTCCAGAACCATGAGCCAACACAAGCCCGGCCTCTGTAAGCGGCCTGCCTCCAGAGCTGGCTACCACGGACACCAACGGGACGCCCCTGGGGACGCGTCCGCCCTGCCACCTGCTGGACAGGAGCACCAGAACGGGGCCTGCGACAGCCTGCATGTGGCCTGGCCTACACCAGGCCCCGTCCCACCCGGCTCTGCCAGGAGCGGACGTGCCAGGGTTACCATGCTGACCCCAAGCCGCGCCCGGCTCCACCACAAGGACAGAGTGAACGCCAGGAGCACAGCCACCCCCGGCGTCCTCAAGGCGCCTCTGTGCCGCCTGCGCCTGGGCTTCTTCCCCGCTCCTCCCTCTGCAGGGCAGGGCTGGGGCCGGGGTCCTGCTCGAGCTAGACAGCGCCCTGCTGCAGAGCCCACCCTGTCCAGGGACTGACAGAAGCCCCGGGTGGCACCTGCACACACGGAATCCTGGGGACGAGGGTGCCCAGCAGTCAACAGCAGTGCCCTGGCGAGAGGACAGGAGCAGGCTTCCTCCTTGATCCGCTCAGACTGCACTGTCCCGTCCAGCCTGGCCTGGCCTTGCCTTTTGGGATGGAGGAGAGGAAAGGGGCAGGACAGGCGGGCAGAGCACCTGCGGGCAGACAGCAGGGCGGTGCAGGACCCAGGCCTGGAGCTGAGGAGGCCACACAGGGAGCCGCACCAGGAGGCGCTGCAGGGGGACTTTGGACAGGGCGGCCCTTTGCCAAATAAGGGTCCCGTCTGGTTTTCGTTTACGGGCTTGCTCCAGGTGCTAGAGGCACCGCCTCGGCAAACCGTCACTTTTCATTCTGACGACCCCAGGAAGAGGAATTGTGTCCGCCTTGACCATGAGGAAATGGGCCACAGCATCCGTCTGCAGGCCCGGGACAGGGCAGAAGAGGGAGCCCAGCAGGACGAGGGCAAAGTCCACATCCTCTGCCCTTCCCCAGACAGGCGGCAAGTCTCCCAAGCAGCTCCACGCACTATGCTTCTGAACCGGAGCCTCTGGACCACCTGGAACCAGCGAGGTGGAACTGTTGATATCCAGAGCCACTTCAGGTTCCAAGTTCCAGGCGGGGGACAGACACAGTGAAGGAGGGTCTTCCATCAGAGGCCATGGAGTGCAATCCAGCTTGACCCAGGCATGGTGACAGTGGCTGTGTGGCCATGGACCAGTCACTTTCCCTCTCTGACCACCACTGGTAAGAGCAGGGATCTCCATACAGGGTTCTTCAGAGTCCTTGGGCTACACACAGGTACACCCAGTAGCAGCAGCAGGGTAGGGCCAGGGAGGTCAAGGGTGAGGCTTCCCACCTCCACTTATCTCCTCCTGAGCTTGGGGTCTGGAGAAATCTGGAGGGAAGGCCGAGTCCTAGGCCCACGCTGTCCTTGCCTGCCAGCCACATCCCAGGCTGCAGGAGTCCCCCGGGAGGTCACCTACCACACCCACAGCAAGCCCCAAGGAAGCGCCATCCTGTAGCCCTAACACAGGAGGCCACGGGGGACACAATTCATCCAGCCAGCGTGGGCCGTGCGGCATCCTCCCAGGCCCGTCCGCTGGAATCCAGGTTCTGGTAAGGGGCTGCCCACACGTCAGGGTGCAAGGTGGGGAGTCTGCAGGCTCCTCCAGAGCTGAATGTGCCCTCTGTGTGCGCACACAGAGCACGGCTGTCCAGCTGGGCTTGTGGCCCAACAGCCGCCCCTCTGTGCAAACCCTGGGTCCCAGCAGCTGCCCAGGGTCTGGAGGCTACAGACACGGCTGTGGCACAGCTCCTCTGACAGCTGCTCCACTTTCCTGGGACAATCACCCAGGGCAGGCCTCACCCAGGGCCATGTGTCTGGGGCCCAGGCTGGGTGGTCAGGGCCCAGGGCCCACAGAGTCACAGAGGGTGGAGTGGGGCCAGCCTCCTTGGCCCGCCTGCTCCGCTGCAGCTGTGCGGCTCTATTTAAGGTATCCTGCAGCTGCTCAGCCAGCATTCCCTGGAGCGGCCCCTGGCTCTCCCTCACGCTGCACAGGGGCTCAGCGGACAGCTGGGCGGGCCAGCTAGGGGAAGGGCTCTTTGTCCCCTAAGCCACAGAGCCAGGATCTGTCCTCGCTGTCCGCTACCCTGGAGACCCTCCTGGCCTGGCCACTCCCCACATAGGTCCTCCTGTCCGCCAAGTGAGGGCGTTCCCCTCCAGACCCAGGTGTAAATGGCTCCAGAGACAGCCCAGAGAAGGTATGTGCCCGAAGAGGAGAGGGGAAGGCCCAGTCCCAGAGTAATAGGGTGCTGGGTGCCCCTGGGGCAAGTCAGGCACACTGGAGGGGCTCAGCACAGAGGGCTCTCTTCCAGGTAACAGTCCAGCGGGAATGTCCCTCCTGAGACACAGGCTGTGTTTCTCCAGAAGCAAAAACACGTCGCACTTCAACTCAGGCCCAGTACTGGGGACGGCACAGACCCGCCCTTGGGGAATGCACAAGCCAGGGGTGACCCACAGGACTCCCTGAAGAACGCTGGTTTCCTGTAAAAGCAGGGGACTGCTAAGGAGCTCTGAGCCAGGGACATTTCCTCCCTAAGTCATGGCGCTGCCCTCTCCCCACTTCACACACTGACCCCAAGCAGGATGCTGGACACACTGAGTCCTCCTGGGCTGGGCCAGGCACACACTCCCCTTTTCCTGGCTAATGACTCCACAATCTCAGATTTTCCAAGTCCCCTCTGGGTGGTCCCAGGTCCCTCTGCTGGTTAACCCCCTGAGCACCACTTTGTCCTTGCAGCCCAGCCTGTCAGTCCCCAGCCCTGCACACAGGGCCAGGGGGAGACATCTCTCCCACCCCTCAAGGTGACTGGGCCACATCTGGCGCACAAGGAACCGGAGCTGAGCACACAGAGCTCTGGACCCCAGCCTCGGGTTAGCGATCCCTCGCTGACAGCTTCAGAAACAGAGACCCAGAGGGTAAGAGTGGCTCAGAAACAGCTCTTGGGTGGAGCCGGGACACACCCAGGAACTCAGCCTGGCCTCCATGCACACCCAGAGAAGGCAAGGTACCATCACAAATGAGCAGGGAGCACCGCCTTATAAGGCAGCCTCGGGGAGCCTGGGGAGCTTGGCTAGCACGCTGCGGAGGGGTTGGCCCTGGGAGGGACTGAGCCAGCAGCCTACCCTTCTTGGCTGAGTTCTGCGTCCCACAGCCCAGCCCTACCCACAGATGGAATGGACCAGGGATGACCTAGGGAAGGAAAAAGTCCCTTCTGAGGGAAGGACAGCAAGCAGGGGCCAAGGGACGGGGCCAGACTCCAGGAACAAAGGCGCCAGCACACAGCACGGGACCCAGACCCCAACAGGCCCTGGGTAGGGAGCAGCAAGGCAGCCTCTGCCCTCAGCTGCTTCTCTCTCCCTCCAGCTCCTCTTCAGGCACCTTCGGCCCCACTGTCCCCGCTGAATGCTGACCCTTCAGGATCGGCCCCCGTCACATACTCAAAATCCTACAGCGAGCCCTGCGGAGTCCTCCGTGCCCACCATGCCCCGACAGGGCAGGAGACCCAGCCTGGGCAGGGAAGCAGGTGCCCCAGGGCAAAGGCAACACAAAAAGCATCCGCAGCGTCCCGGGTTGCTCCGGGGGACCGGCAGGGTCCCTGCACTGACTGTGAGAGCCTCTCACCACCACGGGTCACTCCAACAGTATTCTATTGAGCACCTGCTGGGCCAAGTTGCTTGCTGGCTGTCTTAGGGGGTTCTTCACAAAACCGAAGGCAACAGCCCCACCTTCAAGGAACCATTGGGGAAAGGAGAGTTCTGAAGAGCACCCGAGGAAATGTCAGAGCACGTGCTGCTGGCTCACAGCAGATTTTCATTTCCCTCTACTTTCTATTATTTTCCGCATTTTAAAGGAGTGCTGTTACTTTTTCTAATGTGAAAAACTACTGTTTCCATTGAAAAAACAAACCTAGCAGAGCAAAGAAGGTCCATACACAAATAACTTAGATCCCAAGGCAAACATCAGCTATTTCACATGAGAAAGACACCGAACAGCTCAGGAGCATGTACAGTTGCTCGAGGCGGTGATATGAAGGGCGGGCGGGGACCAGGAGGCCGGGGCAGATGGGCTGTGAGGGACAGTGTGGAGAGTCAGAGAGGGGCTGGAGAGCGGGACCTAGGCCAGCGGGGCCCAGAAGGTTCCAGGTGGGAATGGACCTCATCGGTCTGTCCATCAGGGCCTCAGTCTGGGAGCAGCTCAGCTGGGCCCTGGGAGACCCTGTCCTGGAGGCAGCGGCCAAGGGGATGAGCATCTAAAAGAGGAGCTCTATCTCTCCCAGGTCCTTCCTCCCTGCCATGCCAGCTGGCCCTTGGGCACAAGGAGCAGCCTGGTGGCTACAGAGAGTAGTCAGAGCAGGGTCTGCAGGGGACTCTGGGCCCTTCTAACCCAGTCCCCCATGAGGTAGAAGGAGACAGAGAGCTGGGTCTACAAGATAGAGGGAGAGAGAACCAGTCTGTGTCCAGAGGGAGGGCCAGCTGAGAACAAAGGAGAGGGGACGGAGAGGCAGGCAGGGCCTCGGAGGAGGGGCCAGGACCTGGGCGCACCCCATCAGATTTCAGGAACGCCCCTCCATGGGGAAGGCTCTGCCTGCCCTGTCTCCCTGCCCTACCTCCACAGACAGAAGAGCACAGGCCCTTGGTTCTGTCCACAGGAGCTGGGCTCCCAGGCTGCGCCCCTCCGCAGCCTAGGCATCTGAGAAGCCATGGGTGTGACGAGCACCTGCTCTCACAGACACTCACATTCTACTCGATGCCCGAGGTCCAGGCTCCTGAGGGCTCTGCAGGACCCCAGGCCCCACCGAGGAGAGCTTCCCTCTCCCGCCCTCCTCCTGCTGTTCCTCAGCAGCTGCTCACCCACCACCCTGCCTAAGGCTTGGCACGCTCCGGAGGACAGAGGCCACAGGACTCTCCCCTGTACCCCAGCACCTGGCACAGTCTCTGCTTAAAGTGGGGGCTGAGCTGTCTGTGCTAGAGGAGGACGAGCATCCCCCTGCGCTTTTCCTTGGCAGTGCCACTCTGAGCGGAAGTTCCAGAGCCAGGACCCCCTCCCTGTGCACCCAGCACCAGCTGTCATCGAGATCTGGACAGCTGGCGCTGCCTCCCCAACCACATCCTGTTTGACTCAGCAGAGTGTGAACACCTCTTCCCAGGAGGGGGGTGCCTATCCGGTAGCACATCAAGCCAAGATCCTGGACCAACAGAAGACTGAGGGTGGGGGAAACAGCCCCCCCCACGCTGGACACCACCCCACCCACAGCCCTGGTCATCTCGTCTGGGTAGATGGGATGGGGCCCCGGCAAGGTCAAGTTTAGAGAGACACGGACTCACACCCAGGGCTGGGAGGAAGCTTCAAAGGTCACAGAGCCTCACTAAGGGCAGTCTGATGGCAGGCATGGTCGGAAATGCAGGGCCCCGGGACCCCAGGCCTGCTGAGCTAAAGGAAGGCTACACAGGACGCAGGCGCTGTGTGTGCAAGGGCAAGCCAGCAGTGCGGCCTGCACATCCCCACCCCATCCGCCGACCATGGCGAGGATCCTCATTCCAGAAGGAAAACCAAAGAGAACCCAAGGCAGGGACCGAAAGGTCTGCGGGACACCCACCTCACCGCAGCATCACACGCAGTGGCCCCCAGGGAGAGCTGAACAAGATGCAGTATAAGCAGCACCAAGTATCACTCAGCCTTGAAAAGGAAGGAGACTGTGATATGGGGTGCAACCCTGGTGACCCTCGAGGACATCATAAGCCAGCCACAAAAAGCCTGGATGCACTTCCAGAGAGACACAGCTCCGTGAGCCACCCCACTCCTGAGACAGGCAGGAGGGCGGGGCTGCCAGGGCCTCTGGGAGCAGGGCTTGGAATGGTTTGAAGGAGACAGAGGACGTAAAGTTCTGGAGACTCTAGGGCAACGGCGAATGTGCTCAATGCCCCGGAACGCGCACCGAAAAGGGGCTGGAACAGTTGGTCTTATGTTGCGTGTTCACCACAATTAAAAACTATGACGACAATAATGAGGTCAATCAAAAAAGCAGCCTGGGGGCTGGGATTGTGGCTCAGCGGTAGAGCGCTTGCCTCGCATGCGTGAGGCCCTGGGTTCGATCCTCAGCACCACATACAAAGCAATAAAATAAAGACATTGTGTCCATCTATAACTAAAAAATATATATAAAAGAAAACAAAAAAAACAAAAAAGCAGCCTGTTTGGGTTGTCGAACCAAAGAACGCCACGGGACACTGACTTCCAGGTCCTGCCCCACGCTCAGCTTCCAGGGGGCTGATAACCCAGCACCCTTTCATGTGCTCTGTGGAGTCAAGATCCCCACCAGGGGCTTGGGGAGGGCCGAGATGGGACAAGCACGCTTCTGGGGACCACGGTGCCCCTCGGCCCCAGCACGCCCACGCAGGCCTGGCACCATCTCCCCTGTGGGTGCTCTAAGGATGCTGCAGAGCCCTCCTTCCCCTCGCCAGGAGGGCACCCCAGATGAAGCCAGGTACAGGCATGGCAACCAGGTCCAGGGACTCCTTCTCAGGGGCCTTAGCAGGCAAAGGCCAAGGCGCCCTTGCTCCCCTTGCTGCTGGCCACAGCCATAGCTCCCCAGGGAGGAGGAGCGGGAGGGAGGCCAAGGCACAGAGTCAGCAGGGGAAAAGGGCTCCCCCGCAAGCCCAGGAGGACAAAGGAGCCCTCCTCCCTTGCTGGGGCCCTCGGCCTCTGCTAGGAACTTCCAGGCAGCCAGTAGTTCCTCCTGACAGGACCTGCACCCAGCAGCCACAGGGAAGCAGGCCACCTATAGCTCTCAACCCCATCACGTCCCAACACTAACCATGGTTCTCCAAGCGTTCCAGGCCCTCCAGGATCATAGGGCAGAGTCCTGCCACAGCCCATGGTGACCAATGAAGGGGGACCCTTGCAATCCACGGACTCTTTCCAAACTCTAAATCCTCATACATCTTGCTGTGGTTCCAGGGGACAGGGAGCCAGGCACCACCCTGAGTCCTGGGACGCTGCCCTGCGTGCTCAGCCCCTTCTCCATCTCCACAGAAGCGTCTCCCCCGCTGTGTCCAGCTCCTTCCAGTGACCCCATGTCAAAGCCCCATCCCCACCCGCACAGCCTGGAGGACCCAACCCCAGCTACTCACCTTCCTGGCTCCTGGGTGGGGTCTCAACCACCAGGGGCTTGGCCTCCAGCCTGCTCTGTAGCTGAGACACCAAAGCAGGCTCTGAATTCTCCAAGGTCTGGGGTGGGAGGGGACAGGTGGGAGCCTCGGCTGGCTTGGGCACCTGGATCTCGACCCTCTTGGGGGCTGCGTCGGTGGCAGGGCTGGCAGGCACCTCGGGGATCTTGGAGGCAGGGGCCTCCATCCTACGGTGGGCTGGCTCCGGGGGCTTCACGATGGTGATCTCCGTCCTCCGAGGGGTCGGGTCTGGGGTCTTGTGGCCCAGCACCTCGGCCCTCTTGAGCCCGAACCGGGCCGGCCCAGGGGTGCCTGCGTTCTCCACCTGCTTGGACGAGATGTCAATGGAGAGCTCGGTACGCCGGGACACAGGTTCGGGCACCTTGGACCCCGTGAGCTCCACTCTCCGCAGGGCAGGCTTGGGGGAGCGCTGGCCCAGGGGGTCTACATGGCGGGCGGTGGGCTCTGAGTTCTTCACACCCAGGTCCTGGAATTTCTGGGTGGAGCTGGCCACAGTGGCACGGAGCAAGGGCGTCTGGACCCTCCGGGGTGGGGTGGAGTTGGGTGTCTCGACCTCCTCGACCTCGAAGGATCTCTTCAAGGCTGAAAGATAGAGGAGGCTGTGGTGAGTGGCCGGTGAGTGGCCAGTGAGTGGCCATGCCAGTAGGGGATGCTCGGCATGTGCGTGCTCCAGGCTAAGGAAGAGCCCAGGAAGGTAAGTCGGCTGGGACCACATGGGGCACTCAGGGAGACAAGAGAAAGGACAGGCCCATCTTAGAGGTCTCCCAGGGCACCGGCAGTCAAGAGTTCTGGGGAGAAACAGGGTGGAGCAGGAAGGATGCTGGCCTCTCCTCCGCCTTGCCACGGCTATGGCATGGAGGCCCCAGCCTCTCCCCCAGGTATACCTACAGAACATTCTGGCTTGGTAGGAGCCTTGGGATTTCTTCTTGGTATGGCTTTCTGGCTCCCCCCTCGCCCCCACCCACAGCACATGCCCATCAGCAAACACACTGCCAGGAGCTGAAGGAGGATGTGTCCCCAGGGACCAAACCACAACCATAATGGCTCATAATCAGGATGGGAACAGACGGATAGCAGGACCCATGGACAACATTGGACGCTGGGACTTCTCCTCCACAGGTGCTGGGCTCACCAGCCCAGGCACACATATGCTCCCCAACAACCCGTGATGCAGAGAACATTCTTCTCCTGATATAGATGGGGAAACTGAGGCAGGAGGCACCTCAGCCACGTGCCGATGGCAGGGCCAGGCTGTTGGTCTGCCCTGTCTGACCCCTTGCTTGTCCAGTTCCCGGCGTGGTCCCCATTAACCAGCCTCCTCGGTCCTCCCCCTCTCCAACATGTTCTCCATCCTGTACTCCTGGCCCTGAGGGACACTGACCACTGACCCCCACCCTGAAGCCCGGCACCCAGCTCTCCTGCCACCTCCGCCGGGGTCTGCTCACTCACAGGCAGCGGGATGGTGCCTGCAAAGCCGCCATCCCTGCAGCCTCCCACCAAATGAGAACCAGCTGCCTGGTTCCAGAGAAAGCGGGAAGGGCCCACGTGGCCGGAACCTTCCCCAGCAACCCAGCGTTTCCCAGCCCTCCTTGGCCTCACCAGCCCCCAGAGCCCAGGACGTCACGGGACCCCACAGCACCCCACAGCTTCCTTCCCTCCCCACAGGGAAAAGGACTGACAGCCGTCCCAGCACACCAGCACCAGCGCGGCAACGCCCTCCAGTCTTTTCTTCCAAATGCAAACACAGTTCCTGCGTCTGCAGGGCCAGCCATTCCTTCAGAAGACCACAGGCTGGTGGGTGCCTGAGAGGCAGGTGGTGGGTGGCAGAGGCAGAGGAGGCCCAGGCCCTGGTACCTGGCTGTGGAGACCACCAGCTCCCAGACATGGCACTCACGTGAGGACCTGTTAGCTCTGGGCCTCCCTCATTCTTGGTGGACACAGATGGGGAAAACTAAACCAGACAGAGATGATAAGTTTCAGCACAGTGGCAGGTGTGACCAGGAAGTATGCAGTGCGGATCCCGGGAATGGGCAAGTCACACTGCACCTTGTCTCAGGACAGCAGCTAACAGCCATCTCTGCCCAGCAGGAACAAGGGCCCATGGTGGCTGGAGCTCCTGCATTTCTATACGGTACCTCCTGATTTTCCCCTTGATTTTTAAACGTTGGCCCACAGCAAAACAAGCCCTTTTTAAAAAAGCCCTGCGCAGTCAGGCGTGGTGATGTACACCTATGATCCCAGCTACTCAGGAAGCTGAGGCAGGAGGGTCACAAGTTCGAGGCTTGGGGCTGGGACTGAAGGTCAGTGGTGGGGCACCTGCCTAGCATGGGCGAGAGCCTGGTTCTGTCCCCAGCAATGCAAAATAAATAAATAATGAGAACGAAGACCAGTGTGGCTCAACAAAAGCACACCCACAAGCCTCGGCAGCTCACAGGCCCAGCCAGTGACCTCGGTGATAACGTGGCCACTGGGCACAGGGTTGCGAGCCAGGGGGTCAGGGACATGGCAACTCCAGATTCCAACTTGGTGTGGCTCTCCCTGTCACCGGGCCAGTCAGGGATTCACCTACATGCAAACTGCCTGTTTGAGTTCGAAGAGGCACAGGGGGCCCTGGGGAAGGTCACCGGTGGGGTGCTCACCCAGCCACGAAGTCCAAGGTCAGAACTGCACCCTCAGGTGCTTCTCTGGGTCTCCCGAGGTCACCTGGTCTACCTCTGGCCTCAAGTACATGATCCAAACTGCCCCCTGATGGGGTGCCCTGTGCTGTGAACTCTCTAGAAGCTCCCAACCTTGCCCTTGTTCCTCGTGGTCAGCTGCAGAGCAGACACTGGGTGAGGGAAGGCCTTGACCAGTGAGAAGACCCTTCCTCGGAGTCCCAGTGAGGTCTGTGCCCCCATCTGCAGAGCCCCCTCCTTAAGGAACTCACTTGGAGGCACCCCACTGCCAAGCACACCCCCACAGCAAGGCCTCCTGGGTAGAGTCAGGATGGAGTCTCCAGTAGAAACGTGGCGACCCAGCCAGGCAGACCTGCACGCACCTGAGTAGGCTGCTCCTACGCTGCCCACCTGTGTCGACTGCATCCTGCCAGGCCCCTCGCTTTCTATGCGTCCCTTCAAGTCTCGTGTCACCGTCCCCAAGCACACCCTAGTGACCTCTGTGCTCACCACCTGGCTGTTACCTGTCAGGTGTCTGCTGCCCTGCACCACCCTGTCCCCACTGGTGGAGCCTCCCTGCCATCAGGATGGTGGCCATCAGAACACAGGACTTGGATCTGGTTCTTTTTTTTTGGTGCTGGGAACTGAACCCAGGAGCACGCTACCCCTGAGCCACATCCCCAGTCCCTTTTTGTTTCAAGGTGGGGTCTCGGTAAGTTGCGCAGGCTGGCCTTGAACTTGCGATCCTCAGCCTCTTGAGTTGCTGGTATCACAGGCATGCGCCATCACGCCTGGTTGAGTTATCGTTGCTCGTTGCCATGATGTGTGCACACGGCACTCTGAGAGCAGCTAAAAGCAGCACGAGGAGGAGCCCCTCCATGCTGACGGGCGACTCCTTCTCCAAGGAAACCGTGCTCCAGCCAGGCTGTTGAGAAGGCAATACCTAAACACACAGGGCCAGCCTGGCCTATGCCAGCCCAAACCAGCACCTCTCCTCCTCCTCCTGTTCCTCAAGAACCAGGTCCCCCAAGCTAGACTCACTATGGCCTCCTCCCGGAGCCTGC
Source organism: Geosciurus inauris (assembly GCA_004024805.1). NCBI lineage: Eukaryota > Metazoa > Chordata > Mammalia > Rodentia > Sciuridae > Geosciurus > Geosciurus inauris. The sequence continues at coordinate 1,607 of PVHX01006161.1, read as the reverse complement.
CTGGGCCCCACATGGTCCACACCACTCCCTCCCACACCAGTGGCTTCAGGGAGGGTGTGTGGGCTCTCTAGGCGCAGAGCTGGACACTGCCTTCTCCCTACCACAAGCCCCTTCCGGGAGCTCAGGACTTCTATGAAACTTACTACCGGCTGAATCACAAGTTTTCCAGAGAGCCCAGAGGGAGCCTCAGAGGACAGGCCTTGGGAACAGAGAAGCAAGTCTTTTTGGTACTGAGGATTGAACCCAGGGGCACTTAACTACTGACCCACATCACCAGTCCCTTTTTTTTTTTTTGTATTTTATTTAGAGACAGGGTCTCGCTGAGTTGCTTAGGGCCTCGCTGAGTTGCTGAGGCTAGCTCTGAACTCATAATCCTCTTGCCTCAGCCTCCTGAGCCACTGGGGTTACAGGCGTGTGCCACCACACCAGGCACCACAGTCTTCCTTCTTGTTTGAGCCTGAGAACCCACTTTCCTCTAAGGTTCCTTAATGGCTTGAATAGTGTCTTCAAAAGAGACATGTCCAGCCAAGCACAGTGGTGCACACCTGTAATCCCAGCAGCTTGGGAGGCTGAGGCAAGAAGATCACAAGTTAGAGTCCATCCTCAGAAACTTAGCGAGGCCTTACACAATTTAGCAAGACTTTGTCTCAAAAATAAAGAATTGGAAGGGCTGGGGATGTGGCTCAGTGGTAAAGCGCCCCTGGGTTCAATTCCTAGTACCAAAAAAAAAAAAAAGACATGCCCAAGTGCCAACCTCAGAACCTAGGGAAGAAGTGAATTCATCTGGAAAAGGTCTTTGGGATGGAATCAAGTTAAGGATCCTGAGAATGAGAACATCCTGGATTCAGGAGGGACACCAACATGTGTCCTTATAAGAAAAAAGCAGAGGGAGATTTCAGAGCCAGAGAGGCCAGAGGAGGCAGCTGTGTGGAGATGGAAGCAGAGGCTGGAGGAGACAGCCCAAGCCAAGGGACATGAGGCCCCAGAGGCTAGGAGAAACCAGGAAGGACCTTCTCCTGGCTGTTTGGAGGGAACAAGGCCCTACCGACACCTGAAACTCAGTCTTCTGGGGCCAGAATTGTAATAGAATAAACATGTGCTGTTAAGCCACCCAGTTTCAGGTGATTTGTTACAGTAACCACAGGACACAAACATAAAGACCACTGGGGAGACGGGACTCCGGCTCCCTCTCAGGCCCTCCCTGTGTCTTCACCCTCTCCACCAGCCCAGCCCTGCCCCACCACACTCAGCAGGGCCCCACAGAGCTGCCTCCCTTCTCTCCCAGCCCCAGATGGTGGGAATGGTCCCTGGGGAGGACAGCCCTGCCCTAGATTCACAGTGGGACATTTGGCGAGGAAACTAGATCACTGTCTAAGGCAGGGGACGCCCATGTGCAACGGCCTCCCACGGAGGACTTCATGGAGAGCACGCAGCCACAAAAAATTAGGAGACAGTTTGTCACAGGGCCCTCTGGCACCTCCTCCCCCATCAGAGTCCTAAAATCACTCCCTAGGTCCTGCACCCACACGCAGAGCCACCCGCTCTCCCCAACATGAACACCCACTGGACAAGCCCCCACCCCGTGAACCCCCCACAGGTATCCTCCC
>PVHX01006160.1:0-103739 GCA_004024805.1 Geosciurus inauris | reverse complement strand
TGCATAAATGTTAAGATTAGATTAGTTTTCACAGTGTCCCACTAAATTCAAATTCCATAGCAATCTACTTCTCCGTCTTCCTCAGGCATAAAATTCAGTTTAATAATGGTTTACATATCATTTCTCATCAATACGTAAAAAACTCAAAGGAGTTTTAAAATCCATACATCTTGGTTAAGAGAAGAAATTTGATCTGATGGGCAAAGAACATTCATAGAAGTGTTTCTAATTCCCAACCAAGCCATTCTATTCCAAAATGTAAAAGCATGGTTGCAAGAAGAAACATTTTTAAAAAGTTAACTAATTAATGAGGTATTTGTGTGTGTGCATGTGACTTTTAAACAATTTCTCTACAGATTGTCACTTCCTAAACCCATAACTTCCCCAATCTGTATCTTGCGAATGTCAAACAAATAAATGTCTTATTGCTACGACTGAATTCAGTCATATGGAAATGTAAAGTCTATTCCTTTCTTCAAATCCTCAACCTCCAATTAATTGGTATAAAGCCCACTGCATTTCTATTTCTCTAGAAAGCACAGGAGAGAAGGGATGGGGAAACAAGTTCCCAGCTCATTATTTGAATTCAAACAGCTCCTTTGAAGGGAGACATGTTCCTGGGGTAGATGATGTCACTGGTGATATATCAGGAAAAACATGTCTCAGTAGCATACATGTCTCTGTGGATTCCATGTAGTAAAGACGACTAATGCTAATGTCAGGATTGCTAATGTAAGGAACAGCAGTATAAGACTGAGGTTCTTTCCTTTTTGTTTTCAAAACTATCAAGCTCAAGATTTTAAGAATTCAGTATGCATGACCCATGTATTAGATAAAGTGTATCTCTTTAGTTTAAAGGCAGGGAGCTCTTGAAGGTTTGGTGGCTTTCTATTTGCTGTGCATGTGACAATGATGAATAGAGATGGATGGATCTGAAATGTTTCACTCTGGGTGCCTGTTGTCTGTCCAGATTTATACCCAAGTGGCAAAGATGCTGATGCTATGTGATCCTATTAATCTAACATATTGCTTTTTTAGATTAGAACTACTTAGACTCTTCCTCTTAGTTCTGGTTACTTTAAATCTCCAATGCCAAGCTATAAAATTCTTTTATGACATAAAATTGCTAAGTGGAAGATGCTTGAACATTCCATTGGCTGACTGGTAAGTGTTTATTATGTAATTACTCTGTGCCCAACATGAAGATAAGCTTTCCAGAGATAGTGTAGAAGCTTAACAGATGCTTCTAGAAACATGACATTTATTTAAGAACAGACAAGAACACACATGAAAAAAAATTGAGCCTTACATAATATCTTAAGATCCTTAGCTTAGTAGTCTCTGATGGTGGAGTTTCCCATCAATAAATTTTGCATAGAGTATATTCAACTTAGCTTTTCATTGCAACTGCAGAGAAAAGAAATTTGAGAAAGTGCAACCTTAATGGTGATTGGAGCCTCTGAAATGTCTAGAATGTTAATATGCATACCATGACAATTTACCAGTTTGAGGGACTGATGTGGCAGAGGGTGTGGAGTGTACTGTTTTTGAGACATTCATTTCTCAGGGTGATATATCAGGAAAAACATGTCTCAGTAGCATACATGTCTCTGTGGATTCCATGAAGTAAAGACGATTCACAAAGGAGTGGAGAGTTGTGAAAAAGTTTAGTCTGGGGTACCATTTATGCAGTTTAAAATGTGGCTTTGGGACTTTGACCTATAAGTCATACTCTCAAATATTGTCCCAGGCTGTGACATTGTAGAACATGCCTGCAATCCTGACTCAGGATGCTGAGGCAGGAAGATGGAAAGTTTAAGACCAACTTCATTAAGGTAGTGAGAGTCTGTCTCAAAATAAAAGCTAAAAAGGCCTGGGAATGTAGCTCAGTGGTAGAGTGCCCAGTACCACAAAAAAGAAAAACTAAAAAGTCATACCCAACTTGGTAAGTAGTAGAAATTGATGTACATGCTTATATAAAGCCCAGTTTTGATCAGAAGAGATTATACATTTGTCATGTATTGGGACTAATGAGCTCTTACAATACAGAATTCCGTTTTCCTCATTCTCAAACTAAACCAGATGCCCCATGATGTGTCCACTACCCTTTTACGAATGTGCTTATATGATTTGATTTATTTGACATGCAGAGATTATTTTGCTTGGCTCCTCCCAAACATCAAGTGGCCAGGCAAACATTCCCCTGAGAAAATGTTGATGACTCTGGCACATAGGACACATGCGATTTTCTGCCTCCTCACATTCACTCTGAGGTTGGCTCAGGTGCACAGGGAGTCATTGTGAAACCTGACTGAATCCAAAACCAGTCATCAGGGATGACCGCCATCTGATCCCTCCTGCTGGGCACCTGATTAGAACTGAGTGTCAGGGAAGAGACTGGTGGATCTGTCAGTGGATTCTTGTTCAAATGTCAGCGTATCATCACTGGAAGAAGAAACGTGAATTGTAAAAATAAATAGTGCAGATAGAAGGACTGGAAGAACATAGGAGTGTTCCTATAGCAATTTATATGGAGTCTGATTACAGTGCACATCAGTGTATTGGTTTTGTATTACATGCCAGTTTCCCCTTGAGGATGTGGAATTTAGCAAAGCCAAGTCCATGTGTGATTCATCTTTGGTCCCAGTACTAACAAAGGCCATGCATGTGGTAAGCATCTAACATTTATTATTCACTCATTTTGTTGAAGGAATAGATAATTAAAATTAAAGTTTGCATCTCTTGATTATGGAGCCTAATTCATAATAAGCCCATTAGCCTCCTGACATACTAGCTGAATGAGAGAATAAACAAATGCAGAAAATTACCCTGGAAGACTGAGCCTAACTCATGCTTTGGGCTTCAAAGTTGCTCTGTGGTTTTTTTTTTTTTTTTTTGGGGGGGGGTCAATTTCAGGGACCAAAGAAGGATTTCAGAAGTGTGCTGTTTTTCCTGCTCAGTGCTCAATATGTAGACTACAGGTACTTTATTCATCCCTTTTCTCTATTGGCAGGTACTGGCTATTCAACTGCAAGCCTCCTTAAGAAAATAAACCTCCTCTTTCAATTTTTTCCTAAAAGCTAGAAGTTTTTCTTTCTCTCTTTATACTTCAGGACAAAAATCTTGACCTACTTGAGAGCAATTTCTTTTCCTAAAATCATCTCTAAGCTGAGTGCACTATAGATTCCAGGATGTTTTTGGTGAATCCTTAGGCATAAGGTGGTCAATCTGTGTGACAGCACTTTTTGTTAAGTGAAGAAAAGTGGTAGAATGAGGGTCTCCTGCTGAGATGTGCAGGAGTGTGAGCATTAAGCTTAAGGTACCTTTAGTAATGTGTTTGTGGCGGGTTAAGTATTGAGGTCAAATATTTCTGTGAGGTCTAAGTTCCTGGGGCTCTGCGCATGTTCCTGTGAGAACTGCAATAAAATGGCAGGTGCATGGTGCAGGATTTTTCCATTTTCTCCAAGTGGACACCCTTGCTTGCATAGAAGTCTTCTCCTGTGGAACGGAAATACCCCTGACAGCATTCAAAGTTGTGATAGCAGCACTGTAGCTTCATGGACTGTTATCTTTTAAAATGCCACTGATGTCAGCTCTAACCATAACCATTTTCTTTTGTCAAATGGCATAGACTCTGAACCTGTGAAAGTGAGAGACAAATTGGAAGACAAAGCAAACTGGGAGAGTTTAATTGACCTTTTGGCAATCTCCTCCCCTTTTCTTTCTTCTTTCTCATGCATACTTTCCAATTTCTACCAGTAAAAGCTTTTGTTTCTATAGCGATCTTGTGCTTTTCCATATTACATTATCATTTCTACCAAACAGGTAGAAATACATCTACAAAGTACATCTGCCGAGCACGAGGCAGGCATATAGATAGGAGTGCTGCGGGGCTAAAAGAAAATCCATCAGGATTTCTAAGTGTACTCTGAAGTAAGAACTTCTAAGCCTACAAAAGTTATTCAATTCTTTTCTTCCAGAAAAGAGAAGAACGAGTCATCTGAAGGGTACAATGAAGGGAACCATTATTGCAATGGTCAAAGGTCAGGAGGCCTAGCTATTAGCTCCAACACAATCTGTGCTCCTAAGATCATCATGGCAACTTAGGCAGCTGTTTACTCTTTAGGCTGAAAAAGTGGGGCATAGGTGACACACCATCTTGGACACAGTGGCAGGCGGGTGTAGGATAGGTGTGTGTCCATGGGTGCTGCTGGCACCAGCTTCTCAGCTACATCAGTGTTTCCAAACTATGCTCCAAGTTTCAATTAGGTGTTAACAGGTGTCTCAATGAAAACAACATTTCCTATTGAAATCAGTTTGGAAGAGTGTTGGGTAAATAAAATTAATTTTTCTTTTAATTTTATGTGTATGTGAGTGTGTGTAAAACAAAACCCCTCAGAATTGTTAGTGTACTATTATTTATATCCTATACATTTGCAGGAGGGGATAGGATATGTAGTATTTTTCAAATTTATTGGAACATGAAATGCCTTTGGAACATAATATCTCTAAAGGCCAGTATTCCTTGAAAGACTTTGTGAAACTCTGAACTCTATGATCTCTAAAAGCTCTTGAATTCTCCATTATCATCAGAATAACTGGCACTTCCCAGCCTTTGCCCTTCATCTGCAGAGCGTGGACTCTAGCTGCCTGCCAGACTTTGTCTTTTATGCTTCTTTTTCTCTGAAAATGGACCCTGCTTGCCTTCTCAATACCCCTGAAAAAAATGGGAATTTGATTTTTTCCCTTCTTTGTACCTGGAGTTGATGTATAATTCATCATTCTCAGTCAAAAGGAACTTCCTTATTTAAGTACTCAAAAGTTTTCATCTGTCAGTTTAGTAAGGCAATTTCATCACATCTAGAAAAACAAATAATTACAAAATAACCAGAATGAAATAATCTACGTGGGTTCCCATAACATTTAATATAATCAAATAATGATGTATCATTCCATGAAATGGTAGGCTGGCAACTGGTCGATTATTTGTCCATGATGATTCTGGGTTCACATTTCACTTCTGTGAAAAATTCAATATATTTTCTCATATTTTATCTTCCAAGAATCCTCTGATTATTATCTGAAAGGATATTAATAAAGTTCACACTCTGAAGTAGCATCTTTTAAACCCCTGGTATTCAGTCAACAGTATTTATACAAGATTAGTGGGGGCCTCTGGTCTCAATGGTGGAATGCTTGCCTAGCATGCACAAGGCCCTGGTTCCTTCCCCAGAACCACAAAAACAAACAAAGATGAGTGGGTTATCATCTTAGCTTCACCACATTTAAGCTATCTGACTTTCCATGTCTCACTTTCCTCCCCTGCAAAATAGGACAATGGAATCCTGTTCATTGAGTTGTTATGAGAATTAGTTGAATCAATACAGGGGAAAATAAGGCTGTCTCCCTGTATAGTAATCCCTCATAAAATGTAAGCTTTTCTTCTTATTACCATACATAGAATATCTCTGAAGGGATACATAGGGTGTTGGTAGCAGTCATTAGCTCTCATTAAAAAAAAAAAAGCATCAAAGGATTGAGGACAGGATGAAGGATGGGCTAGACTGGTTGCCTCCTGCACATGATTTTATACTGTTAAATATTTTTAAATTGTATATTTATTTTATCTCATCAAAAAATAAATAAAATTAGCAGAGTAACTCTACTTTACAAATGAAGAATTGTTTCCAACTTTATTATTAACTTTCCTAGTTCATGTAAATAGGAGGTAACAAATGCAGAATTTTGGGGGGGTACAGAAAATTGAACTCAGGGGCACTCAACCACTGAGCCATATTGCAACCCCTATTTTTTTTCATTTTACTTAGATACAAGGTCTCACTTAGTTGCTGAGTGACATGCTTTTGCTGAGTCTGGCTTTGAACTCACGATCCTCCTGCCTCAGCCTCCCTAGCTGCTGGGTTTACAGGCGTGTGCCACTGCACCTGGCATAAATGCAAAATTTAAACCAGGAGTTCAAACTCCAAAACCAGTGCTTTTTTAGTTTGCCACCTATTAAAAGAGAAGGGACAGAGGGGAGGGACATGTGTATGGATGGATGAGGGTAGGCAGATAGTTGTGATGTTGGATATTTCTGGAAATTATTTTTTATAAAATCCAGCTCTCTAAGTTCTATGGATTTGGGCACTGGTTTCTTAATTTATCATTTTTACTGTAAGTAAACACCTACTCTCAATCCTCCTCTTCAAATTTGAACCTCAGAGGTCAAGACAGAGTAGATGGGCCAGACTGCTTGCATGGGACATCAGGAAATAGGGTAGACCCAGGCTGTGCAAGTTAGCCTATGTTTGCTTGGCATCCAACCTCCTATGCCTTTCATTTGCTTTGAACACTAAGCTTCCCATTTTTATCTGTCCTCTTCTTGATGAAACGGACATGCAAATTTTCAAAATTCACTCAGCCTCCTCTCTTTCCTGAACAAAGAAATAATTGTACTATGAATCCATCCTGTGTCCCAAGGAGGCAAACTCAATATTTGTCTCTAAAATGCCTTCTATTCATTTCTTTTCATATAAGAAGCAGAATTGGCAACTTCTTTTTTCACAGCTTGTAAATTTCAAGAAGTTCCATATTTTTTTTTGTCTGTTTACTTGCTCTGTAGCCAAAAATGTAAAAGGAGCTGTATTGTTCAGCAGTGCAAATCCGCAATACTCATAGCTCCTCAGTTTTGGCTACAATATGATTTTGAAAAGTTTATGCAGGGACCATCTGAGTAATAAATCACAGAAGAGAAGAATTGCTTCAACCAGTCACCCCTTAGCTATTGCCTGAACGAGCACCATGCTTTATCATCTCTGAATGAAAGCTGGCTGGAATGCAGACTTCGTTTTATTACCCAATGTAACCCATCTAGATAAATTTAACTTCTTATAGATTTACTTCTGCTTAGTATTCATATCTTCCCCAGACTTTTCATTAATATTATGATACTTGAATTGGAGTATTTCCCTCCCTTCTCTTCATAATGTAACAGTTCTAAATTGACATTTGGTAGATTTATTATCATTGCTGTTCAAATTAGGTCAGTGTTTTTATTTCATTACACTGGAAATCCTCTTAGCTGCAAAATCAAGCTTGATTGTCTTTCACCTGAAGTATCCCTTCTGGCAAATGTTTCATAGAGGTTTGTGTAAACCAGGAATTGCCAGGTTCTTCCCCTACCCCCACTCCTTATTTCCACTGGGTTTGGTTCATGTAACCATTTCACATATTTTTATTTTTTTTATTTTTTATTTTTTAAATATTTATTTTTTAGTTGTAGGTGGACACAATAGCTTTATTTTATTTTTTTTTAATGTGGTGCTGAGGATCGAACCCAGTGCCTCCCGCGTGCTAGGCGAGCACGCTACCACTGCGCCATAACCCCAGCCCCATTTCACATATTTTTAAAGAGGTACTTGAAAGGAATATAAAATAGGAAAAGATTAATGATCTGCCCTCAAGAGGCTTTCTGTGTGAGTGTTGGTGGAGGAGGGGCAGAAATGGGAGAGGAGACAGATATTGGAATAAACATCACATTAGACCATTGTGTTGCTCAGTAATACCTGAGGTTTCGTGGAAATGTAGGAAAAGGACCCTCTAGACACTTTACAGAAAGTCGAAAATGAGTTTTTTAAAAAATAATCTATAAATTAAGTCCATTTTTTTCTAAATCTGCTTTGGATCATAAATTTAGTACTATTCTTTTGAACTAGAACAAAGCAGAAGAAGAATAAGTGAAATTTGATTTAAGAATGCAGAATCTTCTCAAAGTCAACCATTTTACCTCAACTGAAATGAGGAGACATTCGTAAGTTATCCCTGTGTTGACCTGTGGTTTTGGCCCTGCTTCTCAATGAGGGACTACATCTTTTGGAAAACAGGCATCTTTATCTGGCTTTGAAACTACAAAGTATTTTAGGACCCACAGGCTTTTTAATAATGAGTTTCAAAGGCTGACACTCTTGGATTTAAATGCTTAATTAAATAAAATGAATTTTTGGCAAATTATTTAATCTCACTGAACTGATTTTCTTATCTCACAAGTGAGTCTAATAAGAGTAGAACTTGGGCTGGGATTGTGGCTCAGTGGTAGAGTGCCTGCCTTGCATGCATGAGGCACTGGGTTCGATCCTCAGCACCACATAAAAATAAATAAAATAAAGATATTGTGTCCATCTACAACTAAAAAAATTAATTAAAAGGGTGGAACTTATTAGAATTCTTATTATGATTAAAATAATGCATGTAAAACACATGCCATAAGACCTAATGTAAGATAAACCCACAATAAAACCTTGGCCTTTGTTATTGTCATTGTTGGTTGGTTGGTTGACCTTTCACATTTAATTTTAGAACATTCTCTCTCCTGTTTCCCCACTTGACTAGCTTAAGTGTTTGGTTAGGATCACTAGATGATGATTGAAGTTGTATCTGAATCAGCAACCTCTGCATTATTGTTACTTTGTTTTTATGTTGCTCTCTCTATTGTTTTTTTGGTTGTAGATGAACCACGATACCTTTATGTATTTATTTTATGTGATGCTGAGGATAGAACCCAGTGCCTCACATTTGCGAGCCAAGTGCCCTACCACTGAGCCACAACCCCTAATGTAGCTCTTTTTAAAAAGCGTATCTTATATTTTGCTGCCACTATTTATAGATGATTTATGGATATAGATTGCCCTGTTCAACCTGTGTGGGTCTCCTCCTGAGTGCAAGACTTCTCCTGAGTTCTGTAGGAACTGAAGACTATTACTTCAGATGATTGCACTGGTCCATTACTGTGTGGTGTTTTGTAGTGCATAATGACAGGGCATGACAGTAAGGTTCTCAGCCCTCAGCTCAGTGCTGGATCCAAGTTCACTCTCTACCCAGAGCTGTCAATTCATTGCCTCTATCATCAGATCTCTCTCTTAGCTCTATTTGTGTGGTATTCAGAAATTCTAGACGGATAAAAATGATCTCTTCTTGGAAAGAGGGGATATTCATCCAGGAAGTGTGGTAAGGCATTATCAGAATCCCTAAGTGCAAGATGATTTTCTTCCCTTTTTTCCCCCGTAGTGGATCATGGATGCAAGCAAGTCTATCAAAGCCTGTGAACAAGAGCAGAGCTGGAGTAAGACCTGTTTGAGTCTTGCCTGTATACCTCTTTCATTCCTAGCAAATCACCCAAGCCTTCCTTTCCACATGTGTTAATTGTGAAAATAATAGCAACTACCTTATGAATATGTTGTGAGAATCTTATGCCTTATGCACAGTCAGGACTCGTTGACTGAATTGTTATATTATCATACATGCTGCATTAGGTGATGCGAACCTTTTGCTCTAATCTAAGACTTGACCATGAGAGGGTTCAGGCACTAAGCTGTATCCTTGAGGAATCCCTGAAGGATGCTACATTAATGAAAGTTCTCTACGATTAACTAAAAACTCTAAAAAGCCTCAGAGAAAGCTTCGAATAATTTTGTCCAGAGTGGACTTGGAAACAAAAGCAGGAGAGGTATTTGTGGGTTAACTGGTTTACATTCGTTAACTGGAAAAGAGGTAAGGGCTAAGCAACTCAAGCTGTTGAAGTGAGCTTGGAAATGTGATTGTAGACATGGGCAATTTTTAAAAAAATCCCACCTGAACATTGCTGCTTGTGATGTGTTCCTCTTCCTTCATCTCTCCTTACCATTTTTATCATCCACTTTTCCACTTATCCCGACACCATCCTCTAACCTCTCTGTGTGCTGCCACAGGGCTAAGTTGATTCATATTCCCCAAAGTGTGTAAATGGAAGTCAGAAATAAGGCAACTCATGGTGGTTCAATAACCTTGGTTTACCTCTTAAGATTGGGAAAGTTTCCCAAATGCAAGTGAACTTGTGCCTCCTCCCTTACCTCATAAAGAATGGTCCCTTCCCCCAGATACTGGAATACCTCTAGGTGAAGCTTCATGTCAGGGTGGTACTTACTTTGAGACAATGACAGCTCCTTGGGACATTATATAGCGTTTATGAAGTCAATATGTGCACAGAAATCTATTTTTAATCACTGTGTGTTTACCTGAGCAAGTGAAATGGACCTAAGTGTTCTACATTTAATAATTAGAAGATTTTAATCTTATTCCATTGTGAATTCTAGAACTATTTAGACACTGGAGATTTTCTATCAGATATATCCTGAAGATTCAATGGGATTCATTTTGAGAGACAACATTTTTAAGTAGAAAGAATTCTGAACTCCAGGCCCATTGATTGGCTTTTAGCCTCAGCTCCACCAATAACTGTGTGGAAACTCTGGGCAAGCCACTTAGACCTTTTGGTGCTCTATTTTTCTTATTTTTAAAGTAAAATTAGCCTTGCACAGTGGTACACAACTGTCATCCCAGTGACTCCAGAGGCTGAGGCAGGAGTATTACAATTTCTAGACCAGCCTGGGCAACTTAGCAAGACCCTGTCTCAAAATAAAAACATAAAAAGGGGTGGGGATGTAGCTCAATGGTTGAGTGCCCAAAGTTCAATCCTCAACACCACATGCGCGCACACACACACACACACACACACACACACACACGGTAATAAAATGAAGTTCAATTGATGATTTCCACCCTGTTTTACCAGTGGTATAGATGTGAATCTTAAGTAAAATAATATTTTCAAAAGCACCTTGAAAACTGTAAAGCATTCTACAAGTAGTCTTATATAAAAAAATATAGAAATGTGCAGTTAGTGTCCTTGAAGAATGTTATATATATCATAAAATTAAAATGTGTGTTATGTTACAACTTGGAAGGGATTGTGTAAATCTATATTAGGATGTCCAAATAGCAGACTCTGATACTATTTTTTGATAGGAGGACATTGAGATTTGGCTCCAGAAAAAAGTAATGAGAATTACACAGATCCAAATCTTCTCCATTATCACATTGGTCATGTCTAATAACTTGGCATGAAATTGCATTGGTTTCTACAAAGTGATCACATATGCTGGTTCTCTTTTTCAACTATGTCATAATACATCTATCTAGCTCAGCATTACAGTTTTTTTTTAGAGGTAGAGGCTGGCTTTTTATTTAGAGGAAAATGTTTAAAAATCCATATCATATATTCCCCCCTAGAGAGGGGGTATTTCTTCAAGACTCAGTAGGTAGTCTTTCCATAGCTTAAGTAATGAGGAACCTGGCTGATGATTTTCATTCTAGGTGGTGTAAGGATGGTAGATGGTGTAAGGATGCTGGTGTATCCATATAGACATTGTAAGTTTAGCAGAGCAAATTAAAGTACTCTGAGAGAAAATAACAGAGAGCAAGAGCAGGTACAGAAGGCTCTGTCCCAGAAATAGGAAGAGCAAGAAATCAAAGCAGTGCATTCCACTTGCTATTTACAGGAAGAAACAATTGCAGCAAAATGGAAAGTCTTTTATATTACTGTAGGTTAAAGAGATGGAAGAGTTAAAAATATATCACGCCTCATAAATGTTATTATGTGTATAATGGATTCGGTAAGATTGAATGCTTTTTTAAAAGTCTACTTTAAAGAAAAACAATGTAATAGACTATTAAGAGGTTAAAAAAGGACTTTAAAAAGCCTATATTGATTAAAACAACAGTTAAAATTTAGAATAGTTATTATATACAAGTCAGCAAATAAAGTTGACCTAGATAGAAGAGTATTACTGGAATTTTTAAAATACACGTTGACTGAGTTCTTCTACTTTTTGTATAAAAATCATGAAGAGGTCCAGTAGGATGGAAATCACAAATTTTTACTTAAAAATTAGTGAATTCAGGGCTGAGGATGGCTCAGTGGTAGAGTGCTTGCCTAGTATTTGTAAAGTTATAGGTTCAATCACCAGCCCTAAAAAGCAAACAAACAAACAAAAAACAGTGGATTGAGTTAAGTACTTAAAGTTATCAGGACTTAATGTGGATAAGGATATTTTGCAAAAATAAACAATAATATCAGGCATAATTTATATTTTGTGAGATGTACAGAAATCTAAAACTAAAAGATGATGTAATTAAAAGATCGTGTTGAAAGGCATCATCATTTATATTCACATATTATTCAATTAAGATGTATGATGGACACCCATGTCGCTGAGCTTGGTTCTGGGGTCAGCAGGAAGTGGAAATAATAAGTATGATAATGATAGTAATAACAACAGCTAACATGTACTGCGTATAGAGCATATGCCACCCTGGTAAGCAATTTGCATGGATTGTCTTTTATTTCTCTTGACATTACATAAGCATACTTATTATCTCAATTTTTCAGATATAGACAGTGAAGTCCTGAGAATTTAAAGAGTTTGCTCCAGGTCATACAGCTAGCTAACAGTAGAGTAGGGTTTTTACCCAGGCATTCTCAAAATAATATTTGTTAAAGGACTGTTTCTACCCAGGTAACATACACTAGTTATCTCAGTGGTTCTTAACCTGGAGTGTATGTCAAGATAGACCCATACCAGGCTAAATCAAAACTTCCAGAGAAAGGAGGCAGAACTTGGCTTCAGTAGTTTTAAAATATAAACAATATATATAAATATTGGTATTTTAGAAAGCATCCCAGGAGATTTTAACATACAGTTAGGGTTTTAAATCACTGTGCATTTAATATTCAATGCAAAATCTATACATTTGTACGATTTCTATTTTATTTATGAAGCCTGAGATTCAAGGATGATAACTGGCTGACTCGCTCAACCAAGGTCACTTACCTGGTAAATAGCTCAGCTGAAATGTAAATGCAGTGCCGTCTGACCCACATTCTTCCTGATGCCTCAGCGTCTAGCCATTTTAGCCAGTGTCATAAATTCAACTGTTCTTGTAAGTGTTTATTGCAGAACTTTAGCTCCAGCCTCACCTTACTGTATTCACTATTGAACATCCACAAAGGGAGCCAGTTAACAGCATCTTCTGAATAACCATCTTGTGTGCAGCATTGTGCTAATTGCTGTGGCAACCAACAGGAAGGTATTAAATATTCTCCTTTCAGAAATCTCTACATTTCTAAAGGAGTTCTAAACTGGGACTCATGACCTGACTTCTGGGTGGCCCCAAGAGGTCCCATAAATTGTTGGGAGTTATTTGTGGTTTTTATCAGATTATGACAAAGTGCCACCAGCTAAAAGTCTTTAGAAATTCCATCTTGCTTCGGATACAGGGGTCATGATTCCAGAAGCAGTGGCATTTTCTCCTGAATTGTCTTCAGGAAGGCCAAAGAACACCTACCTTTTCAAGGTGTTTCTGAATTTGATACACTGTCAAAAAACATTTACAACTGTCTGGGGAAGGAGATTATATGTTCTGTGTGTGTTTAAAAAAATGTAGTGTGTGATTAAAGCAATAACATTTAATTTGTAATTCAGAAAATATATCTGAACAAGGTTTTGTTTCTACCAATAAAATATTACTGAGAAAACTGATATAACAACATAAATATCTTAAATAACTGTATTTATTTGCATAGAGAGAAATAAATACACACAAATATACATGTGGTATGTATATATACATTATATATACACATTATATATTCATGATACATATAGAAATGTACACACTATTATAAAAAATTTTTTTTTTTTTGGTACTAGGGATTGAACTCAGGGGCACTCGACCACTGAGCCACATCCCCAGCCCTATTTTGTGTTTTATGTAGAAACAGGGTCTCACTGAGTTGCTTAGCGCCTCGCCGTTGCTGAGGCTGGCTTTGAACTCACGATTCTCATGTCTCAGCCTCAATAAGTGCTGGAATTACAGGCTTGAGCCACCATGCCCAGCTATAAAAATTTGATTTCATTATATCCTAGCTATTCCTTCTATATAATCCATTATTTAAAACTATGTTAATAATTTTAATGTTGATAAAAACTTAAATAAGAAGTCTATAATATTGTGATATTTGTATATAAACACAATAGGGATGATATGTACATAATTATAGAACCATATATATATTGTATTTCCTAATATATTTACATGAGATTGCAAATATCTATGAAAGGTATGTACATCTACTTACTGATATGGAATATTTTTTATAAATATGAGCCTACAGACCCTTAATTTTGAATGAAGTTTTTCTTTTTCTTTTGGTACAGGGGATTGAACCTAGGGGCACTTAACCACTTAGCCACATCCCCAGCCCTTTTTTATTTTTTATTTTGAGACAGAGTCTCACTAAGTTGCTGAGGCTAGCCTCCAATTTGCAATTCTCCTGCTTCAGCCTCCTGAGTTGCTGTGATTACAGGCATGCACCACCATGCCCAGCTAGACCCCTAATTTTAAGCACGACAATCATTCTCATTTTTGCTTATCAGAATCACTTACAGAATCTTTTAAAAGTGAGCACTGCCTTCCCTTAATTCTGATTTAATATGTCCTTAGTGGGTCCTGGCACTTGTGTTCCGGAAAGTTCCTTGAATGACGGTGCTGCTTTGCTTGGGAACCATTCCTGTAGCCTAAGCACAGGAAGAGGTGAGGAAGGAAGGATGTCACGAGACAGACATACAACCAAGTAAAGAGGAAGAAGTCAAGAGAATCCCTCGTAGGAGGGTGGCAATGAATTTGCTTGTTTATGTTAAAGCACTTGAGTCCATAACTATGCTTACCCTTTCACTTTATTCATGTGATTTATACAAATAAAATGTCCATAGTAATTATTAATGTCACGGGGAAGAATATTATTAATTTTTTAATGCTGCTTGTTTTTTAACCACTGACTTGGTAGAGGAAATTTTGACGAGAAAATAGTCACTTTTAAACCATGGCCTGTTGGTCAATGCACTGCTTACTAAACTTTATTTTCCCACTAAAGAAAGAAAATCCTTCCTTCAGGGAATTAAATAGAACTCCATTTTCTGATCTCCAAGTATAATGCAAAAGGAAAAGATAGCTGATTTCTTTGGGGAGGGAGCTGGTAGGAAGGCCACAGGCAACTGTTTCAGAATATAATAGGTAAATGCTACTGGGACAGAGTATAATTTAAAATAGGGGAGTTTGTAAAGAAGTATATTTGCTTCCTTCTTGACTTTTTTTTTCTTTTCTCAAATCTATACAGTTCTTCAGTTAAGTAATGTCTTGTGATTAAAAACAAAGCTCATGTAGCCAAATGGACCATTCCCCCATTATACCCTTGTACTGACATTTTTTTTTTTTTTGGTAGTGGGCAGGGGAGTACCAGGGATTTGAGCTCAGGGGCACTTGACCACTGAGCCACATCCCAAGCCCTATTTTGTATTTTATTTAGAGGCAGGATCTCACTGCTTAGTACCTTGCTTTTGCTGAGGATGGCTTTCAACTCACAATCCTCCTGCCTCAGCCTCCCGAGCTGCTGGGATTACTGGCAAACATTACCATTCCCTGCCCTTGTACTGAGTTTTACCTACTTCGTCTTTAGTGTACAGCTTACTGGGATGCCTGATATTAAATTGCAGGATTGTTGATACCATAACTTAATCGTCCTTGTTGACCAATATATTTTTATTGAATGAATGAACACTTTAATGAACAAATCAACTATAATGGTTACTAACCTTTTGACAATTGCATATTTCTTTGTTGATGGAGTTTTACTCATGTTTATCCTAAACTTCCTCATTCAATTTCTATATAACAGGCAATCTAATAAAGTGGAACAGCCTACGGGTTAAAAAGGAACAATCTTAAAGTATGTCTAGTACCTGGACAGAAATCACAAAACAATGGCCTTCTTAATTTAAGAAAGAGATAAGTGATCAAAGCCCAGAATCTATGAATTTGGCTTAAATACTGGAGTCCATTCCTGGCAAGGAAAGGAGGGTTGACCAGGGGAAAATGTGGGGAGAGAATACTGCATATAGCAAGTTTTGCAATCTGTGAGTGATTAGGACCTGCACTTTGATGTCTTCTAGGAATGCAAATTGACAACAGGCAGAAAATCCTTAGTTAGAAGTCACTGGCTGATAGCTGGGTCAGTCAAATTGTGGATTTACTTGGAATCCAAATGAAGTGTTGAGACAGCATTTCAAATATCTCTTGCTTAATGAGGTTCTATGCCTGGTTAGCAGGTCAGCAGTCTGACTTACCAGTCACATTTCAGTTTACAGACACTGTCTTGAATAAGAACCCTGAGCTCATATATAACATTTTCTTCTCTTCCTTTGCTCCAACTGAATCTATCAACTTCCATCATGTATTAGACAGGGAAGTTAAATTGACAAGAAGCTCAATCTCAAGAGCACTCTGTGAACTATATATTTTTGCCATCCTTTCCCTTCCCCTTCTAATCTTAAATGAGTGGATACAAGTGTCATTTCTTGAGATGGGCTCAAGCAGTGTTGTAGGTGTCCATGTGGTATGGACCTACAGTAAGTAAAACGAGGTTGGTGTCTTGTGAAATTTCCAGTGCCAGGCTACAAACTGTTTTAAAATCTCTTCTGGGATTTTCTTTGAATATCCTATTAGGATGTTTTTTGCAATATGGATAGCAAAGGAAGAGGGCAAGAACAAATTATTTCAACAGTTAAGCTCTCTGAACTTAAACCCTGACTTGGATCTAAAGATGATCAAGACCCAGAAAAACTAAGTTATCTATATTCTGCTCTGACTTGAATCTAAAGATAATCAAGACCTAGAAAAACTAAGTTATCTATACTCTGCACATATAAGTGAGGTAAACAGATGGAAGATGTTCACTTGTTTTACCAATAGAAAACCAGAAACAAGAGAAAAGTGTAAGACTTCTTCAAGATTTCTAGAGGCTTGACAATCATGTTTTGAGTAAAACTCTTGGCTTTTTGCCCGTTCTCAATCTCTGTCCATTTAAATAATGAAATTGTGCTTTAAAGTTAAAGAGAAGCATGTGATGGAGGGACTGAGGTGGTCCAGGCTTTAGATATCAAACCTGGACTTTCATCATCCTCAAAAAACTCAACTCTGACCTGATTTCATAGGCTATGCTCCTATAAAGCCCATTCTTCTCAGGATCCCATAATGCATATGGATCTTCCAAATTAGTAGAAGCAATTATGCCATCATCTATCTCAGAGCCCCATGATTTCTCCACACTCAAGTGTGCTGGTCCTAGGAGGGTCTCTGTAGTCTGCAGAGTTTATTTCATGAACTTATGTTCTTTAAATCCAAACAAAAACCTGACTCTTCAGTTAGATACCAATATGTCTTCCTCATAATATTCATTTTCCTGGGATTTTGAGTTTCCTGGGCTGATTCATAGCTCCCAACATTTCACCACTGAAAAATATTTCAATATATTATGCTGACAATGTTTTCATCACACTTTTCCAGAGATAGCCATATTGGAGTGTGATCTATTTTTAAGGCAGGCTTCTTTCCCTAGCTGAAAGTAAAAGATTAAAAACAAAAAGTTCAAAATGTTGTTATACTTCATTATGTAGTGTATGTAGTGACATTGATAAATTATTGAACATTGATGAAATATCTGCTAATGGGCCAGATATTGAAAATACAGGAGAATAATAAGGCATGGTTTCTGTCTTTGGGGGTCCAAAGAGCATGGTGGAGAGGAATAGGTTGAACTATTAGAATAATGGATATCAGTATAAACTCAAGAACTGCAATAATGCATGAAGCAAATATTTATTGAGGATCTATTCTTTGAGAATCAGTGCTATGGGTATGCAATTAAGTTTATAATATAATCACTTACATTAGTTTGCTAGAGATGATGTGACCGATTATAGGAAAAAAAGGTGGCTTAAAAATATAAATTGAATTTCCCACAGCTCTGGAGTGTAGGAGTCTAAAACCAAAGTGTTAGTTCTGTTGTGCTCCCTCTGAATGATCTAGGGGACTATCCTTCCCTGACTCTTCCTAGCTTCTGATAGTTGCCATTTATTCTTGGTGTTCTTTGGTTTGCAGCAACATCAGTCCAATCTCTGTCTCTGTGGATCCCTGGACTTCTTCCTCATGTGCATGTATGTGTGCACCTTTATAGGGTCTTCTTATAGAGATGCCAGTCACTGTATTTAGGGTTTATCCTAATCTAGTATGAATTCATCTTAACTAGTTATATCGGCAAAGATTCTACTTGTAAGGTCACATTCTGAGATTCTGGGGTCATGCTCTTCAAGCCAGTAACTCCCTTTAAAAATCTTATAAGGGCTTATGTTTTGGGGTTCATACATGGTGTGCGGTGGTTTTTCAGAGAAGGGAATCAGTATACCTGAACAGTCTCGGGGAAGGCTACATGGGAACAGGTCTGGCTATTACTATATTTTCTTTTATCTGTGGAATCCAAAATAGTACTTTAGAAAGCAATCTGCCAAGTGATATCTAGCTAAGTTGCCCAGGATGGCCTCAAACTCATGCTTTTCCAGTCTCAGCCTCCCTAGTAGAGACAAATATAGGCCACTGTGCTGGGCTTGCTATCTTAGACTGATTTATTTAATTTAATCTTGCAACAATCTTTGCAGGAAATATAATTCTTTCCATTGTATAGATGGGAAATGATCTCAGAAAGTTTAACTAACTTAATAGCCAAGAGCTAGGATTCAAACAAAATCATTTTCCAAATCTATTCTGCATTTCTAATGAATTGCATTTCTAAGAAAAAGATGAGCATGCATCTAGTTCACTTTGTGATTTAGAAGTTAGCAAAACATTTGTCATGTTCATATTTGAAGCTAGGAAGGGTTCCTCATACTGGATGTATATACTGTATCTCAGTTTGCCATATCAATTCTCTTTTGGTATTCGTTACAGAGAAGAGAATCATGGAAATATAAGAGATTATTGTTTTCCTTGAATCCCCAAACACTTTGAAGTGTGGAAATGGCTATATTAAACTTGGTCATACTTACATAGATACACTCTTCTATTCTCTCTATCTCCCCTTTTGTTTCCAATATATGAACTAGACGGAGATGGTGAACACACTTGTGGTAAACAGAACACTGGATTTGCCCACTGGATTATGTAGACAGAACCGTTGACAGTGTCCTGCTTACAATTGTCAAATATCAGTTTGGTGCAGGAACACACAGGCAAAGTGAGCAGGTATCTAAGGAACAGTGTCCAGTCTAATGTCTTTACAAACTTACAGCATGGATCATAACTGTTCCTTATTGGCCAAATCATACTCACAGATCTGTTGTTTGTTCAGTAAACTATTTTGAAATACATCTTGGACTTGGATGACTTCAAGGAAGGCAGGCACTCTCCAGGTTCTCGTAAACCTCACTCATTGTTTACCTTGGCCTGAATTATATATTTATGTTAGCCTTCCAGCTCCTGGAAGCTGTTCTATTTGCCACTCTAAATTTAGAACTGTGGTAATCAAAGTATGGTTCTTAGGCAGGCAGCATCTGCTTACCTGGAAACTCATGGGAAATGCAGTCCCACCCCACTCTTACTGTCTCAGAAACTCTGGTATAAGACCCACAAATCTGTGCTTGACAAGTCTCCCAGATGATGTGCACATGCACTGTAGCACTGACACAGGGGTAAATTACCATTTCTTAGAGAAACCCCTCCTTTCTTGGAGAGGAATAGCATCTGCTCCTTTTCTAACTATGAGCTTTTCTGTAATCCTTTTGGCCTGCAAGTGCATCTTATTGCACTGTTTGCTCACCCCATCCTGATAGCAGCAACGCCAGGGACCTGCTACTTTTCCATACTCAGAAATGTGCAGGGGCCTGTTCAAAGTGGCACATGCCATTCTTTTCATTCATTTATTTTATCATTTATTAAACAGTTAAACTTGCCAACTCTGCACAAGCCCTAAGTCAGGTGATTTTTTAAACTTAGAAACATGCATAGCATATGCATATTCATTGTAAAAATCCATCTTTCTGACTCGTGAAAGGTAAGCAACAACTTCTTTTCCTGCTGTAAAAAATCACATAATTGGGGACCCAATCTGCATGTAATATATTGTCTAAGAGACTGTAATGATTTTGAGAAGAGTTATATTTAACTGTATGAATTAGCATAAGTAATATCAATTAGATTGTAGGTCTTAGATGTAAATGCCATCTTATAGCAGGCCCAGGAAAAAATTCCTCTCACTCCCCTTAATTAGTGAGACAGAATATTTAGTAAAATACCTCATCTAGTTTTGTACAAATGTAAAGGCTGTTTGCCATTATTTAAAAGTTAGAGTTCACAGTAAATGAATTGTCAGTATAGGCTTGAATAGCCATCCATCCATCCATCCAACTATCCCTTATCCACTCATCCATTCATCCATCCATCCATCCATCCATCCATCCATCTGGTCACTTATGAGGCAATTGTCAGTTGAATGCCTATTTTGTTCCCTGTGCTGTGCAAGGAGTTGCTGATAGAGTTGTGAGCAAGACAAACTCAGAATGTTGTAAGACTTTCTGTACAGAAAGACATCCAGAGAACTAATTTAATAAACTGAATAAATTTACTAATTAATATTTCATAAAAAACATGAAAATAATTATTTAACAATACCTATAAAAAATGCAGGATATACTTAGAGCCTATGGTTTGGAAACTATGGGAGGGTTGGATATCAGAAAAGAAATGATTTGTTAAATACTTGTTTGATTAGTTCAAAAGACAAAGACCATGGGAACTAGTTGAAAAACAATAGAGTGTAGGATTCAGAAGAGACATAGGAAGATATACTTTTTCCAAACTTTTCTTCTGTTTAGAAATATGGGATCTGGGGCCCAGAAAAGTCAAAAGAAATTATATAAAGGCACTTCCAAAGAATGGAGGATGTGTGAATAGACCCCAGTCCAGGCCTCCTTCATCCTAGGCTAGGGATAACTCTAAAGGCAATTATTATATCATGAAGGACATCTTCAAATATTGGGAGAAGGAGAAATGTGTAAGGTTTGGGGAATTGTCACTTGAGTGGATGGAAGCATAAGAGGGGAGAAAGCAAAGCTTCCAACCTCAATGGAACGTGAGTTTGTGGACTGTGTCACCCCCCATCACTCCTTCTTTTGGTGACTATATTCCAAAGGTAGCTGCTGTAACTGGGATGCAGTTTAGCAGAAGCACACCATGGAGAATGTGTTTTAGTCAGCTTTTGTGTGACAAAATATCTGACAAGAACAACTTAGAGAAGGAAAAGTTTATTTGGGCTCATGGTTTCAAAAATCTCAGTCCACAGATGGCCAGCTTTATTGGTCTGGGCTCAAGTTGAGGAAGCCCATCAAAGCAGAAAGATCCAGCAGAGGAAAGATACTCAGCTCATGGCAACAAGAATGTAAAGAAGGGGGTAGGGAAGAGGCCACATGGACGATGGGCCCTATCAGAGTATACCCCCAATGACCCACTTCCTGCAGCCATACCCCACCTGCCTATAGTTAACACCCAAGTCAGTCCACTCCAACTAGGATGGACTGATTAGCTTATAGCTTTTATAATCTAATCATTTCACCTCTGAATATTCCTGCATTAATAGGAGCTTTGGGGGAACACCTTGGATCCAAATCTAAGAGAAGGACTAAAGAGTCCCTACTTGGCCTCTCCATGCTTGACAGTTTAAGTTTGCAAGTGAGAACTTGGTATTTTAGAAGTCAGTCTCTGTTCTAGAATAACTTTGACCCCTGCATGTGGGTGATGATGAGAGGCGATTCTGAGAATGGACCCAGGTGAAATGCGAGGTGGTACCATGTGCTAGAGAGTACTTGTTGGGCCTCAGAGGAGAGACTGGAGGAAACTGTGGGCAGGGAGAAAATGAGATTCTTCCTTTGCTGTCATCTCCTCAATTTTATTCAAATCTTATTGCAGATAATTAGATTCCACTACTGGGCTCTTAAACTTTTGTTGGAAAAGTACTGCTGAATAATAGGACCTAAGAGATTTATGTAAAATATTTTAAAAGCCAGGCACAGTGGTGCACACCTGTAATTCCAGTGGCATGGGAGTCCAAAGCAGGAGGAATGCAAGTTCATGGTCAGCCCCAGAAACTTAGTGAGAACTTCAGTAATGTAGTTAGACTTGTTTCAAAATATTAAATAAAAAGGACTAGAGATGTAGCTCAGTGCTAAAGCACCCACAAGTTCAATTCTCAGTACTGTAAAAAAATAAAAATAAATAAAGCAGTAATTTAAATGTTTCAGGGACTTGACTTTATAATAGTTCTGCCAAACCATTGGTTTCATTTGGTTTAAGCTACACAATGACCTTTGAGAATGGATAATATATTTCTATTTTATAGACTAGGAAAATGAGTCAGAGAGGGACTAGATGACTTGCCCAGAGTTATTGGTTACTAGCTGTATGTTTTTCCCCACTACTCCACACCCCAGGAAGACTGTGAGAATAGAAGGAGTTGATGGTAAACAGATACCAGGAAGAAGTCTTCGGAATATAAAAGGCAGCTAGGTTTTGAGTTTCTCTAATGAAAAGTAAGGGACAATAGATTTAAACTAGGAGCACATACTGTGGTTAAATTTGGAAAGAAACACACTCTGATTTAAAAATGTATGAAGGGCTTATGGGAATGAAGTATTAGAAAGAAAATAGCCAAGAACAAAAGGTGAAGACAGAACAAAGCTGTGAGATGTGTGCCTGGTTTGTTTAGGCTTTAAAACTGTCTAAGTTTACTGTCTTTCAAGCTTACCTTTTCCAAAGGGACGGTAGAAAGGATGCTGCTTCCTGCAGTTTGTTTGCTGTCTTCTCTCACACATCTCATATGTACCTGTGTGGATAGGTGCCTTCACACATACGTGTAAACAGACACATACACACACATACACACACGAAGTAGGGGCAGAGAGAAGTCAGTGGGTGGTAGAGAGAGATGGGGCAAAATTGTTGCATCAGGGGGCCTAAATCCATGCAATGATCAAGTTCATGGCAATTTCCCCAGGAGACTGTATCATATTCCAGTGAACGGGCGTATAGCAGAAAGTTGCCATGGCAACAAAAGCCCTGAAATATTGACTCTGACTAGCAACAGGCCAGTGAAACAGCCTAACTAGGATTTATGGCACATTATAGTGTGAAAAGCAGGAGAAAATTACTGTAAAGGCAGGAATTATAGCACAACAGAACATATAAACTCCCAAATCCATCTTCCTAATTAAAACAGCATACTCGGGGGTAGAGCGCATAGTAAGGCTGTTAGCTTAAATGGGGATGTGCTATCAGTGCTTTGTTGTGAAGTTTATTGTCCTTAAGACTAACTGTGTGCGTATTTGCAGAGCAAGGGGGTAGGTGTGGGGTAAGGTGTTCTGAGGAGGAAGAAAGCAGTCTGGGGTCCTGGAATCCTCATGCACCTCCTTCTTGGTAATGTAAGATGTCTTTACATAATAGGCTGTGACCCCACAGGACATTTCCAGAAGATGCCCCATCCCTCTGTTTGTGAAAGTCATCATTTTCAGGCATGTCAGTTGGGAGCATGATACTACAGTCAATTCCATTCAAACTTGCCAAGGAAGGGAGAAGAAAACGAGTGCTAATCAATGAGGTTTATTGTTGAGAAAAAGAATTTTAGATTTCCTGACCCAAAAGGGCAACTCATTATCTCAATATCTATGACAGAATTAATCAAAGCAGTTTAGAGATATTTTTCAGATTGACTTGAGAACATTCCATTTTCTACATTCCTATTGGAAGAAATAAAAATAAAATAAAATAGCATTCAATAGATGCACAAAGTATGCCCAACTGACCAAATGCTTTTATTTATTATAGATAGAAAGAAATCTAGTCAGGTTCCATGTTCTACTTTGGTAAGTTGAAGATTTAAAGACACATGCATGCGTGCACATGTGCACACACACACACACGAAAGGCCAAGAACCAAATTTTCATTCGCTAGGCCAGTGGCTAGTAATATACCACACTGTTTAGAAACAGTCAAGGAAAGAACACACACAGCATAATTCAAATGACTGTAAAATATGATGCAGAACAGGTCTCAGAGACATGAGAAGAGCCCATTCTAGAGTGCATTTGAATTTTGAAGAGATGAGATTCAACAGTTTTGTCAATGAAGATATTAGAGTCTCTAGATAGAAATTCAGGACAATGGTCAGAGAAAAGCAAGCAAGGAGGAATCTCACTTTGGTCCTGAAACTTAGTTCTCAATCTGGGAGCCAAGTCAGGGAGAGGAGAAACCCATTATTGTACACTGGTTAATTATTCATCACTTATTCAAGTATTTATTGAGTGCCTGAAGTATTCTATCTAGTAAATGCTGGAAAGACACCCAGGAATATAGTCAATGAAATCCTTGCTTATTTGGGTAGAACAGACTGCAAAAAAGACATAAGTAATTACTTATAAATACATTAAATACACAAAAGAAAATGCAGAATTTTTAAAAATTACACTAATTCTTCACATCACTCCATCTTTATTTTCCTAAAACTGTAATTTAATTGCCAAAGTACTGTCCATCTGACATTATTCTATGTTAATGAGATTATGGAAGCCCACATTCCTATAGCTCATGCTGGTGTTCCTCTCCAAATCATAATGGTCAGATTGTGTGTGTGTGTGTGCATGCACAAACACATGTGTGAGAGAGAGAGGGAAGGAGAAAGAGAGAGAGATATTAAAGAAAGACTGCCTGGAGGGCATTTAAGACATTTTGCCAAAAAAAAAATCTATTTCTGTGTATTTTCAGTTACTCATTTCTCTGTCCTCAGTTGCAATTTAGGAAAGAAATATTATTGAGGATGCTTAGCAGTTGTCATGAGGTAATGCAAGATTTTCCAGTGGCAAAAGTAAACCTATGTAGTGAATATGGTTAAACCATATATGATTAAAACATTATATATGCCTTATTTATAAGTATTTGCTATCAATAACAGCTCCCCAAAGCAAGATTCACCAGTATTTCCATAGCATGGGGGACTTTGGCTGTAGATTAATAATGCCATGATATTTTCCTTAATGAAGGTGGAAATGATTG
Source organism: Geosciurus inauris (assembly GCA_004024805.1). NCBI lineage: Eukaryota > Metazoa > Chordata > Mammalia > Rodentia > Sciuridae > Geosciurus > Geosciurus inauris. The sequence goes on along the minus strand of PVHX01006160.1, from coordinate 78,880 downwards.
CTTTATTTTAACACAGGGACCTCTACATTCCCCCTGAGTTTGAGCCTTGAATGTAGATGATCAAGGATGCTATATCACAGCTGTCTTCACGCTGATAATGACTCTCCTTGGGATTTAATAATTTCTGCCTGAAATCCATTGTTTCCTCTCAGGAGGCACTGAGCGAATTTATAGGGAGATTTTTCAATCCAGGCACAAAGGAGGGATTTTACATGTTGTGTGTGTCCCCACATTTGGTTATTTGACTTTCTATCTCCCATTCACCTCATTATCTTTAGTTTCAAGTGAGTGTCTTTTTTCTTATTATGGTAGATACATGATGAAGGCTCTGTATGAAGCATTAGTAGATATTATTTTGTGTTTTTATTCTACATCCACCTTTTTTAAACATTACCCTTGTGTACTTTTTATTGGTTTGCAGAATAGGCATAGTAATGATGGAGACAGTAAAGAACAATGATTAAAAAATAATCACAGAAGCACAGAACGGTGTGGGTTCAAATTCTGGCACTGCCTGTTTCTAGCTATGCCTTGGGCAAGTGATTCAGCTGCTCTGTGTCCCAGAAAGTGAATGGGAATCATGAGTAGAACACTGTGGATTGCTCAGACCAGTACCCTGTCCTCAGTGAGATATCAAGAATTAGCTATTTTTATTATTGCAGGTGTTTGGAGTTGCACCCGTGTAATTCTACCATGCGTTGAAACTCTCAGAATTTATTCTACCTGATTAGTAACTGCTTGAACCAGAAACAGAAGTCAGAATTCATAGGTGCTAAGCTGGAACTACGCATGCCTCTGGCCATTTGATGAATCAAGCTCCTATCATAGTACTGAAATTGTGTCCCTGTGCCCAGATTATAAGTAGTGTCCACAAATGTTTGTGGACCTACACTCAACCCTATTTCTCTTTGACTATGATACAGTTTAACATATTCAAAGGAGCAGTGTTGACATTCCCTTGTTCCTTACAACCAAACACATCCAATTGAGAATAGTAGCTTTTATTCAGTCACATTTGATGCATTGAGGTCCAACCCAAGTTTTTTTAGGACATGGTTCAACTAATTGAATTCTTAGTTAAGGAGAACATCACTATGGTTAGTTTTGATAATGCATGGTTTGAAGGATTTCTAACCATTACAATGAATATAATATTCTCACTGCTCTGTGAATTTATAGTGTGATGAAAACATTAAAAAGGAGTAATATTTAATATTTTTTATTATTATTCTGTATCTGTCATGCAGACCTAACCTAAAGCATTTGCAGCCTCCTGATGATGCATTATTTAACAAAGAATCTTTAGCAGTAGTTTCATCTGGAGCAGGTGAAAATATTTGCATTAAAGATGGTCTGAATGCAGACAGAGAAACCTGTTCTGTGTCTCTTGCTTGCCTCATTCCTCCTCTCCTGGGTCTTCAACTTCCTTTTCATTTTTCTCCCTTCTAGGAGCACACTGGGCCCTTGGTCTTTATCCCTAACATCTTCCCCTTCCCTCACTCCCTTTTGTCATCTTTTGTCCTGTCCCTAGGACTTCTTGTCCTTTCCAGAATCTGTACACAAAAGGAAATCTTCCTTTGGCCGGGTAGGTGTCTACTTCTCAGAACATCATTCAATTCAAAGAAACCCATGTGTTTGTTTTGTTTTGAAAGGACTCCTATCCACCATTAGAATAGTTGCCAGAAATCTTCCACCTCTGGATAGGAAATTCTTCAGAACTTTTGAACCAAGTAATTAGATCACTTTCTATCAAACTAGTGCCTCCTTCTCATCTGAATGAGTAGGAGTAGGGACTTATATACTGTTAACACCTTCCACTGAGTAAACTGCTTCCAGTCTTCTCAAAGTTAATTAATATATAAATACTTGCTATGAGAAGGTAACATGTTTTTTAATTAACATAACAACAGGAGCTCAGAGTAACAGATTACATATAGATATATGTGTGTGTGTGTGTGTGTGTGTGTGTGTATACGTATACACACACACAAACACATACATATGTTTTAAAGCTCCTCAGAATGTTGCCTGGAGTGAATTTTTAAGTAAACCTAAAATATCTGAATTATATAAAGATTCCTATGACAAATATTAATGCTGTGAGTTTATACCATTCGCCAGCTCTCGATTGTTCATCTGCCCAACTCATACTAACTTATGGCCATTTGCTACTTTGCTGGGTTTGACCTTTTGGAATCAAAAGGGTCCCATGTGAAGAATAGACATTTTCTAACTTTTTAAATGAAGTTCAATTACAGAACATCTCTCAGCCCTTCTTGTTTTGTTTTTAGAAGAAGAGGAGTGGATTGTAGATTTGTCTTTACATTTTAACAACAAAATGGACATTTTCGTTCTTTCTTCCAATTTCTCTAAGTTCTATTTAAGGCAGCTTCTACTTCCAGTGGCTCCTTACTGATTATTATAATCAAAATGGCTGAAGAAAGAGTGCTTTCAATGTAGTTTAACATAATTTTCACAATTATTCCTTATTACCATAAAATGTAGTACTTGTGTCACACACAAACACACACACATACTCAGCCTAAATAACCACACATGTTCATTTACTTTATCTTCTCATCAATTAGACCATCTAGCCTCCTAATGTTGCTTTCCTTTTAAAACTAATTTGCTGAGTTCTTTCTGGCACCAAAGTATCCAAAACTGCATGAAGAACTCAACCACTAATGAATTATTTGTAGGGGCTTCTTAGTGTTTGTTTAAAATGTAGTCTATTAATTAATCCATATTATTATAATCCATTATCATAAACCATTCCCAAAAGACCAAGGTGCCCCTCCCCCGACTTCTTGAGCTTAAAAGAATAACCACAGAACTCTCAGGGACAAAAGCAGGTCACACTTAAAGTGTCAGGCTGTCAGTTTGGATTCTGGCTCTCCTTCTATGTGACCTTCAACAATTTACTCTTAACTTATTTTTTGCTTCACCTTTAATATTTGTAAAATGGAGGCCAAACAGTCTTTATGCAGCATAAAGAGCCCAAACTTTACTCATTGTCCCTTAGGATGGGTATATTATTCAAGATCCCCAGTCATCCATTTGTTTAGTTTATTTATTCACTTTATTTATCAACACCATTGAGTCTCAGCCACTGTCCTGGGTAATGGTGATACCATCTGGTATTTTAACTTGACCACAGATTCAACACATTACTTCATGCATTATCTCTTTTGAGTCTCTAGGGTGCCTTTTGCAGCTGTTTGGGAGAATGCAGTAAAGAACCCTCCTTCATTCATTTATTGTGATAAGTGAATTTAGCCAGGTCTGCCCAGCTAGTACTAACAAGGTCTGAGCCCAGATTCCATCCCCCTTTGCCATTCTTGTTAGGTTTTCCCCCAGATAGGTTTTCTCCAAGGGGTCTTTGTAAGAGTCCTGCTCACTGTCCTACTGAATGATCAAATTGCCAACATAGACATCAAAGTTTGAAAGCACATGACTTGTACTCCAAGAATGACTGGTCCAGTGTTGTCCAGTGTTTAATAATAAGGTTATTTTATTCAAAATCTAATTTTCTAGTTTTTCTTGGAAAATCAGAATATCTGGCAACACTGGCTTTGTAATCACACTAAGTAAAACCCAGCTGCAGCTACCTTCTTTGGTGGAGGCATGCACTAACTCATCATAGTCCTACTATTCCCCTCACACCCCATATACAGTGTTTCCATTTATCATGGTGCTTATGAATTCATATTTCTTACACCCTGACACGTAATGGCTTATCCTTTCTAGCATTTGAGTTTTTACTCCTTTTTTTTTTAATATACTGAGAACTGAACCCAGAAGTGCTCTAACACTGAGCAATATTACTATTCCTTTTAGTTTTTATTTTGAGAGAGGGTCTCACTATGCTCAAAGTGGCCTCAATCTTGCAATCCTCTTGACTCAGTCTCCTGAGTAGGCTTTTTTTTGACTTTTGTCTTCAACTATGGATATGGTTATTACTGATCATGACTTTGATAAGGAGACAAATAATAATAATTCCACATGTACTTGATAGCATATAAAGACTCTTAAACAATTTTGTCTTATACTGCTATCTTGATTTCATAGTTGTTTGCCTCAAATTAGCCAACTAGTAATAGAATTAGAATTAGAATGCAGGACAATTTTTCTAATTCTAGTTATTTTCTCTAGCTAGTTCTGCTGGCATTCAGTCAGTTGTTCCATTTATTCACATATTAATTCAATAAATAAATATCACTGGTAAATGCCAACATATTTCAGACTCTGTCTTAAGTGCTTGAGATGTGAGTATGCTGTGACCCCTGCTTTTAGAAGCCCACAGTCTATTCAGGAAAAGGGTAAGCAGATTATTCTAAGTTTACTGTGAGTTGTGCTGTAACACACACTGAATATACCCAAGATTCCTTATTAACATGGAAGAGCTCGTGATTAGTTTTGTCTGTGATTCAGACACTTCCACCATTATAAAGAGCACCATCATTGACTTGGGACTCTGCCAGGTGTCCTTGTAGTAGAGTTGGTTAACCTATACATCCTCCAAGATCATGGACTTTTCAGAAGTGGAAGAGTGAAATGTGAAAGTGTTGTTTTAGAAATCAAAGTAATCAAATTCTAGTCCTGACTCAGATAATTTCTTACTGCTTGATATTTGGAAGGTCAAGTTTATGAATGCCTAAATCTCTTCACCAGAAAATAAGGAGGATAAATATCATATCTAGAAAAATAAATGTGGATTGGTGAGGGATCCTCAGTAGTCTGTGAAAGGTTTGAGGCCACATCTGTACTTAAGTAGTGTTGTGATCAAAGAACACATAGGCATCAGTGGAAGGGGTGGAAAGTTTCTGTAATGTAAAGGAAAATAGTGTTTTGGGTGAGTTTAAGTGAATAAGCTAGGATCAAGTTTCTGCTGCAAATACCATTGGTATTAGTTAAACTAAAATGGAGCTAACACAAATAGCATGCATAGCAAGCCTACTATAGAAACCAAAAGGCTCCAGTTGAAGGTGTGTCTTGAATTTAAATGGTAGGAGGACCCAGCAAGTCAAATGTTGGGAGATTTTCAAAATTATCTGGTCACTTTCTGAGTCATCAAATTGATTTGCCCAACCTTGCCCTTCTCATCATGTTGCAATAGTCACTTGACCTAACTCTAGTTTCACAAATTTGGCAAAGTAGCCACTACGACAGTTGTTACTGCTTGGGGGCTTATTGCACGTCCTCCAACATGATTACTTCTCACTAGCCTGTGTTTGGCTGGTTTCCCAGTGTATTTCTCATGATCAAAGCTTTTCCCTCCTGAAGTTCTGGCATCACCACTCTGTAAACCTGGGAGGCAGATTCTTCTGCAGGATGATGGACACGTAACCAGGTGTGGGGTGCTGCATAAGAAGATCATGCAATCTTAGAGGCACCTCCTCCCTCCCATCTGGACTATGCAGTCCTACTCTTTATTGGATCTTGGATGACATGATCTCTTCATCTGCCAGTGTTGCTACTATTACACGGTTTTAGGTTTTCTGCTGCCTGATCCTAGTGTTGGTGCTGTAAATGTATTTGGGAAGAGTTTCACAGTGAGACAGACCCCACAACTGCTGGACTCCAAGTACCTGAAATGAGATCAAAGAACAAGTTGTATCCTGCCTCTGAGGCTTGCTAGTGATATCACAGACTGCTCCTCCTTCTTCAAGTACAAAGATGCTTCCATATGGGAAGTATAGCAGATCCTAACCTATCTGGGTTCAAAATATTTACTCATAATTTTTCCTCTATTTTTTTTTTTGGTACCAGGGATTGAACTCAGGGGCACTTCACTGAGCCACATCCCAGCCCTATTTTGTGTTTTATGTAGAGACAGGGTCTCACTGAGTTGCTTAGCGCCTCGCCATTGCTGAGACTGGCTTTGAACTCACAATGCTTCTGTCTCAGCCTCCCTAAGTGCTGGGAATACATGCGTGCACCACCGCGCCCAACTTAATTTTTCCTCTTTTTATATCTTCCTAGTAAACAGATATCAGTAAATTGTAAGAATGAGCTACATGACTGTTTGGGGATTTATGGGGTGGATCATGCCAGGACTTAGGGCTTCTGATCTTGGACTCACATAGGAAAAGGAAAACCCGAAAGAAGTGAGAGTGCAGGCTGACCCAGCAGCCATGGCTCTCAATAGATGTGGCACATTATTGGCAGTGCCTAGTGTTTTTGTCACTGCCCCTTCCTCTGTCACCCTTGTAAAATCTATAGAATATGTGTGGAGGAAGGTGAGGATGACGGTGAGGTGCTATTGTCAAGGGCTGTCTTTCACCCTTCTGCTGGCTGTCCTCTCTTATTTGTGTCTCATTCATTGCCTGTGCTTTCAGGAATACCATTCCGATTTCCTAATCCAAAAGCTGAAATACACAGTCTATCAATGAATGGTTGTGTTTAAGGGGAGTGTGAGAGATGCCCTTGCATGGGCATTGACAGACTGTTAATAAAGAAATTTGGGGGGAAACATAGCCATGCACATTCACTCCCATGAGTACATATTATTGATAGCCTATTTCATGATAACCGTGGCAGAATAAGGTAATTGAGATAGAGGGCGCATGGCCTGAGCAGCCTAAGATATTACTATGTGGTCTTTCATAGAGAAAGTTTGTTGACTCATGACCTGTAGATTGGAGTGTGCAAGCTATTATATTGATGTGTCTGGAATATGCCTGACATTTATTTGAAATAACTTGGGCAGGTAGATTCAGATTTTGTGCTTCCCATCCTATAGGGGACATTGGTCCTGCTTATTTGCTTTCTTGGCCATACTGTCCTTGGAAATTAGAGGATTGATGTTTAAGTAAGAAATGCATAACAGGACCATATGTTTAGGCAGGGTAAGAGAGGGGAGAGCAGGTCAGTATCCTACAACCTGATGACTTAATCATCGTAACATCACACCATCTGGGCTCCAATGCTGTTCACCTCACAATTTCCCTTAAGAATCCTTTCCCTTTTCTTATAATTTCCTAAATTTTGACTCAGGTCAAATGGAATATCTTTTTTGTTGTTGTTGTTTCCTTTTGGATATTAGGTCTTTTTGCTCCAAACTTGAGATAGACTTTTATAATTTCAGATTCTGAGTTGTAATATAAAAGCCCAACTTTTCCTTTTCTTCCAGCAAACTAAACCAAATCTGCAGAAAAGAAAGAATTGGATATTATTCTTTTCACCCCCAGCTAGTATTATCAACAAATAAAAATGGTATGCATTCAAGGTGTGCACCATACCTTTTGGATATATGTATACACTATGTAATGATTACTAAAACCAAGTTAATTAACATATTTATCACCTCAAATAGTTACCTTTGTGTTTTTCATTTTTTGGTGGTGAGAATACTTGGAATATCTTCTTTTGGCCAGTTTTGATTATGCAATCCATTATTAACTACAGTCACCATCTTGGTCTCTAAGATGTATTCATTTTGTAGCTATAAGTTTATACATATTGGACCAACATTAGCCCATTTCCCCCACCAGCTGACCTCTGGTAACTACCCTCTACTCTGTTTTTATGCATTCAATTGTTTTAGCTTCCACGAGTAAGTGAGATCATATAGTATTTGTCTTTCTGGATTTACCTTATTTTACTTGGCAGAACATCCTCAAGACTCATCCATGTTGTTACAAATGGTCAGGTATACTTCTTTTTAAAATCTGAATAAAATCTGAATCATTGTGTGTGTGTGCATGTGTGCATGTGTGACATTTTCTTTACTCAGTGACCAAGAATTATTTTTAGGTGTTCCATGTCTTGGCTATTGTGAATAATGCTGCAATGAACATGAAAATGTTGATGTCTCTTCCAGATTCTGATTTCATGTCCTTTCATGTCACCGTATGGTGTGTTATCACATGTATACAGTTATGTAACCATTACCACACTTAAAACACACAAATTTCATCTTAAGTTTTAATGGCTTAACCAGTTTCTACATATTTTGAAATAGCCAACATCCTATCTCCTAAGTTATTGATACTCCAAGAACAGTCCCTGGGCTATTGAGATGTGTACTAGAAATGCAGAACCAGAGGGCTCGGGACAGATATAATGAATCAGAATCTGCATTTTTAACAGTTTTCTTGGTGAGTCATATATATGTTAGAAGTTGAAAATACCATCTAAGAAATACCTCATTAATTAGTGCCTGACTTGCAATGATGATTAATTGGGTAGAAGGGGAAGCATATCAGAATCACTGATGAAGCTTGAAAAATAAGTATGTCTGGCATCCAACCATAAGATTAAATCTGAATAAGACCCAAGGACTATTATTTTTTCAATGATTCCAGATGCAATTCTGATGTGCAGAACATCTGAGAAGGATATATTTTCAGTGGTTCTCAGAATCCTCATTTTTGTCATTCTTTTCTTTTGACCCCTTGACAGCTACCTCTGGCTGCCAAGAGAAGATTATCTAAGGTGTTTGATCAGCTTTTCACCACCAACTCCATTCTTGTCAGAGTTTATCTCAAATGTGACTAAAGCAAAGCTCTTTTTTTAAGGGTAAATATTCTCATGCATGCTCACAATTGAGCTTACATATTGAGATGTTGTAGGCTTATAGTTTTCATATGACTAGAAAGTTTTTGCAAGTTTACCAGTGGACTGTAAAACAATACCATGTAAATAAAGAACATTATTTTAATGTGGCAGATGATAAATAGTGGACTAAATATCCATTTGCAACATGAATGCAGCATGATTGCTTCGATGTATGTTCTTTGGAGTTTAACAGTTAGTGCTGCTATGCACCTTTGATTTCTCAGTTCCCTTATGATTTATCTCTGAACCCTTCAAAACCTTCATGCGCACCATTCAGAATATCACTTGGTGCCCTCCCTTCCTACAAATGCATGTTCATGTTCAGCCCACTTCTATGGAAATTTCATCAAGTAAAGTAGTAATTATTGTCAATGTGATCACAAGCACAAACTCAAAAGATCATTTTACATGACAGCCCTTGGTTGGCTATTGAGTGGAAGTATTCAAATTGGAAGATCATCCTAACATGCATAATCATTTTTAAATGACAGCAAATTAAATACTGAAGACAAAATTAGATACCTGAGACTATTTCTAAGATATTTCCTGCCCCATACATAGTGAAAGGCTGTAAACTTATAAACATGACTTTGGAGTGAGAAAGATCTAGAATCTATTTCTAGAAACTGCACTTACTAGATGCATCTCCTGGGCAAGTTTTAGCTTCTCTGTATTTCCTGTGTTCTCTGTGTTTCCTTATGTGTAGACTGGGAATGATTACTACCTACTCTACAGGCTAGGTCAGGGATAGGTGGCATTTTAGTCAGCTTTTTTCATTGCTGTGACCAAAAGACCTGACAAAGACAATTAGAAGATTAAAATATTATTTGGGACTCATGGTTTCAGAGATCTCAGTCCATTGATAGCTGGCTCCATTCCTCAGGGCTCAAGATGTGGCAGAACATCATGGCGGAAGGCTGTGGTAGGAGAATGCAGCTCAGGACATTGCCAGGAAAGAAGTGGGGGGGAGCAAGCTCTGCTCAAAAAGGACAAAATATATACCCCAAAGGTGTGCACCCCAGGAACCTACCACCTTCAGCCATACCCTACCTGCCTACAGTTACTACTCAATCCCTATCAGGGGATTGATTCACTAATTGCATTAAGGTTCTTATAACCCCATCATTTTACCTCTAAACCTTCTTATATTATCTTATACATGAGCTTTTGGGGGATATATATAAAAACCATAACAGGTAGCATATGCAATGAAAGCCCTTGCTCAATTTTAGCATGTCTAAGCACTCAGTTGTCAATAGTATTTTAACTATTCTGATAATAATGGTTATTATAATTATTGTTTTCATTATAGATCTGGACATACAATTTTTACTAATTAAAACTGTCACCTATTCCTTCTGTTAATTTTATTTGTTAATTGTATTCTTTTCTGGGAGGCGGGGGGCAATACCAGGGTTTTGAACTCAGGACACTCAACAACTGAGCCACATCCGCAGCCCTCTTTTGTATTTTATTTAGAGACAGGGTATCATTGAGTTGCTTAGTGCCTCACTGTTTCTGAGACTGGCTTTGAACTCCTGATCCTCCTGTCTCAGCTTCCCAAGCAGCTGGGATTACAGGCACACGCACCCTGCCTGGCCTGCCCACCCTGCCTGGCCTGCTCTGTTATATTCTTAAGAGGTTTTCTCTTTGTTCTATATTCATCTCTTGTGTTAAGAAACTGATTATAGCAAAGGCTAAAAGTGTTTGCACAATCATTGCTTATATTGCTCCTCTTGCTGCTCCCACAGTTCCTAGAGGCTGCTTACACAATTCATTAGTTTTCAGTGGAACCAATCTACTATGTAGTCGTCCAGCCCCCCATTTTGGTGATATCCTGGGGCTGGGCACTGTAAGGTAATGATGTTTTCATTAATCACCCCTTATCCTTTTAGTTTCTGCTAATAAAGCCTGTAATACATTGATTGAAAGTGAAGAGGATAGTTCAAACTGCAGAGAAGTACAGTATTTTATTTTACCATCAGCATCTTTCTATCTTTATACAAGAGGGACTGAAGAATTGAATCCCATGCTAGGAAATGAATACTTCGGTTCTCTGAAATGATATGTCAGGTAGAGTTTATTTTTGTTTGTTTGTTTTACTAGAAATCTGAGGGGGGTTGTTATTTTATTTTATTTGTTTGCTTATTTGCTTATTTCTGGCTTTTGTCTACGTAGAGATGCTCAGGGAATCCACTAAAAGCATAGAGAATAAATTTTTTTAAAAAAGAAAAAGGCAGAGTGGAGGTATTGAGAATGAAAGAAGAAAACAGGATAAAAGGAAACCAGATAGAACAGGTTTACAACTGTTTAAGAAAAAGGGAGGAAAGGCAGTTTATGAGTTAAACCAAGACTAAAATAAGTTTAAGTTTCCTTTGCATTTGTACATCTTTGACATGTTCATGGGGCATGAGCAAAACGCATAATGCCTTGGGATGCATGGCCAACGCCCTTACTATTCTAGATCATTAAGTAGTCCAATGCTATGTTGCCTAGTGTCCTCACTAATTAAAAGTCTCTAATTACCTTTTGCATTCTTTACGTGTTCCATTCTAATTCCAGCTTAGAGATACAACAGGAGAAACTAGGCTTGATCTGACAACGTGGCTTGTTTGGAAGGCAGCTTTAAATGACTGTCAAAGGTGGTTTCATTTCAATGAGTGGTTAAGGAATTTTGGTAGGTTAAAACTGTGGGCAATGAATACTTTTTACACTCATGGAAGGAAGTGTCTTCTTAAGACAAGAATGAAGCAGGAACTGATAGGGACATTAGCCTGGTACAAAGTCACCTCAGTGACTTTAAAGGATTTAAGTGACAAAGACATTTAAGGATTTAAGTGACAAAGAAACCTCAGCATCAACATATGCCCTGGAGCAGAGAGACCAATGAGAATGAGGGGACACAAATCAGATATCCCCAAGACAGCAATCAGAAGCCTTTGTTCTAAAGGAAAGACTTTCATAGTCAAAACAGAAGCACCCAGGTAGCCACCATTCAAATGTTAAAGAATGTACCAGACTGAGCTGCTGGTCCTAAGTATCTCAAGTGAGAGGGGAAGCCCTGCCTGGCAATGAACTGAGGCAAGAAGAGGAATCTGCCACTTTGACAGGGTTGCTGGAGACTTGTCCCTGGCCTGTTTCACATTGCCTTCTCAATGTGGGACTCTAGCTTCTTAGATGCTCATGTGGGCAAAAAAGAAGCTAGAAGTAGAAATTCAGAAAATTTTCAGCGCAGAGAAGGTGTAAATGGGACCTGCTCACTTCAAATAAGAGACAGTAGAACTATGGAAAAGATTCAGTTCTGGAAGTAAATGGGACCACATTATAGTCGGATATTCCTTTGTATGTGGGTAAATTATTTTCCTTCCTGTGGCATTCTTTCACTTGTTAAATAGATATCAGAGTAAGCACAATAGGGGCTGGTGTTGTATTGTAGCTCAGTGGTGGAGCACTTGCCTAGCATGTGTGAGGCACTGGGTTCAATTCTCAGCACTGCATATAAATAAAATAAAGGTCTATTGACAACTAAAAACATTTTTTAAAAGAAGCATAATAGTTATTAGAATAGATTACATTGTGAGAATTAAACTGATGCATATGAAATCACAACATAGTGCCAGACTTTCAGAAATACTTAGCATCCTGGGAGAAGACTTGTTGCCTGTCTTAGGTCTTTGCACTCATCCATTTGTAATGCTTCTGAAGGCACATGGTCAGAGCAAAGAGTCATTGCAGTAGCTCAACTGGTAAATGGCAATTTTAAAATTCAGAATTTCAGCAGGAAGAAATTAAATTATCCCAAAATTAAATGGATAGATCCATTTAATTTATAATTTATAAGTCCACATAAAGTCTTATTACCTTATTTCCATATATAATTATTACCTTAATTCCATATATAAGAGATCTCATTTAAGTAGATGTTTATGTGGTTAAAAAATGTAAAAACTTAGGGATTGTTAAAATTATAAATTACATAATTCTTAGATATAGTTAGATAAACCACCTTTCTCGCTTTTGCTATTGTTAGGTATCATCAAGAGCCCAGAGCACCTTGTGCTGCCACGTTTTAAGAAAAGAGACAGAGACAGACGTGTCTGTCTACATGGCTCCGTGTGCTGGTTATCAAATACCAGTTCTACTATGAGCCCTTGGGAAAGTTAATTACTTCACTGATAAAATAAGGGTACAAGCTCTCGCCCTTGCTTGAGCTAAGGATTAGACTACATAATGCAGGTAAATGGGTCAGCATGCAGCCTGCCTCATAACTGGGAGCTGTTATTTTTTAAAGAACATTGGTAGCCAGATGAGGAGTCACAAAACTTAAAGTGTTCCACTTGTATAAAGAAGCCTAAGAGGGGTATAACAGCTACCATCAACTATTTGAATGATTATTATGCAGGAAAGGCGTTCTCATTAATCAGCCTACTTCTAGAAGGAAGAACTTAGGCCAGTGGTTAGAACTTATTTATATGTGGGCTCCTTGGAAGAATAATTTTTCATTTGGAAGTATTATTATTTGGGTAAACTTACTAAGAGGGTAGAAAGCTATCTATCAATGAAAGTAGTTGTAACAGTGTTTAAGCTCTTGGAGAGCTTCTGCTATAAATACCTTGCATTCTTATGTAGTCCTCAGAATATCTATGTAAAGTAGGGGTAATAATTATTATTCCCATTTTACAGATAAATAAACTAAAACACTGACCGATTAAGCAAATTTCCAAGGGTGTATAATTTAGAAGCAACAGAGCTGGGATCGGAACCCAAGCAATCTGTCTCTTAAACATGTTCTTTTCTCTGCTACAGGGGCACCTGAAATACACAGGAGAAACCTGAGTTATTATACTCCATGAATATTGGCAAGGAGCCCCCTGGGCTGGATGAGGGAGTTGACTGAGTGATCTCTACAGTAATTTTAACCCACTTTGGTTCAGGTTACGTGACTATAATTTTGTAGACAAAAGCAAGCAAGAAAAGATACAGTGGTAAATGATAATAAGAAAATTTAGTGACAAATTGTCATGGGTTTTCCCAATGCAGAAAAGCCTAAGGTCTTCACCTAGGTCCTATTTACTTCAGCTTTGTTCTCAGTTATAAAAGAATGTACATCTAATTTTCTGTTCAAGAGAGAGTAGAAGAAATACTACTGTTTGGAAGTGGCTGTAGAACTAACAGCAGCAAGGGGAGACTAGTGAACTTTGTAGTAGAAAAAAGAGACTTTAATTTGGCGAATGAATAGGAAGAAACCACTTCCACTTCTGAGATCAGAAAATTATTGTAAAACAAAATAAGGACTCAGCAATCATAGCGGTCACCACATATTTTGGCCTTTGGGCCTTTCCTGAAGTTTAGTATGTAATGGCATTTTCTTCAAGACTTTTAAGGAAATGATAAATTCTGTCTCGTTTTGTACAGGAGGTATACATGATATTTTTTAAAGATTTGGTAAGAACTAAGTAACTTGATTTTAAGTTTGGATACTAAATGGGTATGATTCAAGTCATTTCAGGCCAGCTTACTCTTCAGTATGGCAGATGTAAGTCTTACTGCATTTAAATATTTTAGTAACTTCAGTGGGGAAAGTTCTGGTTTAGAGGCTTTGAGTTCTGCTACTGATATAAATTATGACAAACTTCCTTCTGTGATCCTTGGTTTTTCACATCTATAAAGAGTGATAATTTCTAAGCTATCTCTGTTTCCTTTAGAAGTGAACCTTTCCTATTTCTTTTATTTCTGTGATTGTACTTACTCTCATCACGGGGAAGCCAGATGACAAAATGTCCTGGTAGCATGTATGAGGCCCAAACTGATTCTGGAGAAAAAGGGGCAGAAATGATTCCTAAGTTATAAGGAGCTAAAATGAGCAGCTTCTATTTTTATTTCTGCTGGCTATAAAATGTAGGCACAGTTCAATATTATGACATATCCCCTCACTTTATTGTGAGATTTTAAAGTTGCCTAATGAAAGACATTGAGACAGTTTGTGCTTAGAGTATTTTATGTTGTGAGGGTGAAGCAGTTGTAACCCATGCAAAAGTCTTAATTTGCCCTCCTTCACCTTTAATTGCTATCAATCTTTGAAAGCATTAAAGGGGAAAATGTTATTTCTTGGTCTGTGGTTTATGGATATGGTTTAGTCTCTGTGAGTGTTTCGATAGCTTGATGGATTAGGGGTCATGCACTGTGTTCTGTGATTTCTGCAGCAGACTTGTACTAGTAATAAGATTCTTAGTAACAAGAATCCTGGGCACTACTGCTTTGCTCTCCAACTTCACCATGAAGACTTCACATCCTTCTTGCTTCTGGTCTTTCTGTTATCATGTCCAAGTTCCTCACACAGTCAAGTTGCAGGTGTCAGAGTGTCCTGACAAAACCAGTCCATCTGCTCCTTCCAAGTTGATGTGTGAGCAGACATTCTAATGCTCACTACCTGGATTTGCTTTCAATTGCATCTGCTTTCTTTAGGAAGCAGTCTTTCACAGTTATGAAACGGAAGATAAGTTAAAGCAGGTTGAGAGAGTGCCCACTCATATCTATACTGCAGAATTGCATTAAAAGCTGGTCCATAGTAGGAGACTTGTTGCTTGGAGCACATTTTGTTCCTAAAGATCAAACTTGGAAGAAAAGAAAGAAGGAAAGAAAGAAAAAGTTGTCCATATAGGAGTGAAAGTGAAAGGGATGACTTTCAAGATCAAGCGCAAAATTCTAATGCTTCAGTTACATATTTTTCATTTTAAAGCTGGTGATAACTTAAGTTTGTTTGTTTGTTTGTTTTTTTCCTCAAGTAGAATGGCCTGGAGAAGGGCTTTCATGTAAGTTCCTTCAACCAGTTAACTCCAACTCTAAATGAACACATGAGATATCTTGGGTTTCCTGGAGACTTGGGCTGTAGATTCTTGGTCATAGCCAGGGCTAAAAGGTCTTTCATCCAATGTAATTGTCGGCCATGTATAGCGAACACAGTAATTCTCTCAGACTGTCACATGAGGATTATTGGTGAAAGTGTATGACAAACTTGCCATAAAAAAGGAATATTGTTTCAATATTTCTTAAGAACTGCTGTTCATTCTCTGATTTATACCTCTTTTTGTTTCCCTTTCCAGTCTCCAACCTTATCCCAACCGTATGGCAATACATTTGACAATAGCTTTGCTATCATAATGATGCTTGAGACTAACAATTCTTTAATGAAACTGAATCCTAATGGCTAGAAGACTTGTTGATGTCCAGGTCTAGTCCTTGCATGGTGAAGTTACTGGTTGTGAATCTTAAATGTGCTTCTTTCTGCAGTAAGAATATGGCTTTAATGTAGATTGCATTGGAAAGCTCCCTTCCACGGGTCTCCTTGAGTGTTTTACTAGCAAGATAGTAGTGTTTGTTGCTCTCACAGCCTCATAATCACTCCAGCTGAGCATAGTGTTTTCTTGGTAGACTCCATCTCACAATAAATAGCATTCATGGGAGGTGGCTATTGTGTGGTAAGCATTGAATGGACAGGCCAATACTAGAGATAGATAGAACATTGGCTCAAAGGAGACACACAAAAAAATTGCCTTTCTACTGGCTCTGAAATATTCTCTTTCAATTTAGTTAAATATGAAGTTGAAATGAAGCTAACTAAAGCTTTATCCAAATAACCTGTTTACTGCATGGCTTCTGATGGGAAAGCTGTAGGTAGAAATTTGTTTTAATAATTGATTTCACTAACACCCAGTCACAATTGCACTCCTCTCAAAGTTGGTACAAGATCTCCATGCACAGAGGATGAACTCATTAGAATCAAGATGATTGTATAAGAAATTCAATGATAATTACCCAGGTGTTAAGATGCATGCCTATTTTCTTTTTAGACAATGGAATCACTTGTAAAACATGTCATTTAAAAAAGACACACATAGAGACTGTCATACGAGGTATGGAAGATCACTAATTCATGTAGACTAATTAATATACAAATGGAAAAATTCATTAAAACAAATGTTAAGTCCTGAAAATCAAGGACAGAAAGCAATTGTGGATGAACACAACACTTCAGATTCATTTTCTCATCTCTATAATGATAGGTTCCTAGGATTAGAGAAAGAAGAAAGGGAAGTAGAAGACAATAGTCATCGTAGCTAGCATTTACCATCCCTTTGTGCTATGTGCCAGGCACTGTGCAGGTTTAGCATCTTTCACAGCTAATATAAATTGAATCATATAAAACTGAATTGAATCATATAAAACTCATGATAAATGTCTAAATTATATTACATTATCTCAGAGAAATTTTTATAAATTGAATAAGGTCCTAAACTATTAAAAAGCAAGCTGGGCATTGAACCTAGGTTTCTCTAATTTCTTTTCAGGATTTTAATTGCTAAGTTCTTAGCATATTTTCAGAGTCATTTATTTGTGATCACATCACTGAATTCAGGACTTGGATTATTCTAGCTGCATTTTTCTCTTCAAAGGCATATATGTCAAAATACTAGCTCTTTTAATTCTCCTTCTCCAGTATCTTTGGGATTACTCAAGTGATAGTTTGCTTTAGAAAGAGATAAATAGAGGTAGTTGACAGAGGCAGAGCCCCTGGCCTTAGATTAGTTTTCTTTTTCCATTTTTTCCTTGATGATGAGCATAATCATGTGTATGATTAAACCTCAAGAGCTGAGTGACTGATTGGCAGCAAGTCACTAACTGATGTATATTTATATGAATGTAGCTTCCAGGGGAAAATGTGAGGTGGCTTTTAAAACATCAGAAATCTCCCATGAGACTTTTCAAATATGCCTTAGATAATGGAGTGGCTTAGTTTAGGGCTTAATCTCACAGACATTTAAATCACATGTACTTGGGTTCAGGTCCAAGTTTCTGGCTCTTTGGATGCAATTTAAATCCCTCTATAATTGATTTTTGTGAAGTGGGAAACAATAATAGTTAATATGGTATAATATGTGATATATAATAGTTAAAAATAGCTATATATAAGAGCCAATAATGGTACCTACTTTTTAGGATTGTTGAAAACATTCACACAGCTAAGTTATATAAAGTGCCAACTCAGTACTTGGCATGTGATAAATATTCAATAAATCTAGCCTGTAATAATTTATTTTTTAAAAGTGACAAAAATATTATTCACAGAACTTTTTCACAAAGAGGAGAATCAGATTTGATTCTGGATAATCTGCAGATTCTCTGATGCATTCTTGCAAGAACCACTGGGCTATGATGCTACTCATAATGACTCCTTTGCTTATTTTTCCATTAGTCTTAGGTTCATAATGATAACCAACTCTTCTTTCTAAAGAGCTGAGCACTTTTACATTACATCCTTATGATGTCCCTATAACCTTATGAATTAGAGATTCATGGAAGTCAGACTGTAAATAGAAAGCCACCCAGCCAGGAAAGAGAGAAACTGCAGCACTAATCCAGGCGTTGCCCTAGCATTTAAGTTCCAATTGTAAAGCAAAACGAAGAGTTTGAGACCATGTGCATACCACGCTCCAACCCATTTTATAGATAGCATTCAGGGTCACACAGAAGCTTGAAGAAGAGCTGACTACACCCTGGGTCTCAATCTTTGGTGGAGAGATCTTTCATTAGAAGCTACTCTGTCTTTTGTAGTAATTTGTGTGTTCTGAGAAGAAGAAAAAAAATGAAATAGGGCTGGAGGTGTGGAGAGAGAGGGAGTGGTACAGAGAATGATGGGATGAAGGGTGATGGAGAGGGAGAGAATAAAGAAAGAACTCATGTATGGAGTTGGATCAAGAGCCAGGGATAATCTGTAAGGAGAGCCAGAGCTTCCCCGTCTTTACCTGTCAAGAGAGGCAGAAGTAACCACAGGGGCAACAATGGTGGTGTATCTGTCCCTGTTCCCATTATATCACCGCTGTGGCAATAGTGATGCAGCAAACACAGCTGACATTTGTGGATCAGGAGCCCTCTGACCTCATCACCGTCCCATCATATTTGCACACAGCCGCTCTTAGAGTTCGGCCTCCCCTACTAGTCTGAACTGTGCAGATGTCACAGCTTGGCCTATTTGGTTCCTCAGAAGACTGTGCAGAGGAATTCACTCTCCTGCAGGGCATTTTCTTGACATTTTGACATTCACTCAGAGAAAGGCAGATGGTTGGCCCTGGGCCCAATCATCAGGCCCATCAGAATCAAACTATATTTTCTGAGTGGCTGTCGATAGAGTGTGCATGAGATTATTATTGTTTGCCAACGCGCTATTGATCTTGAATGTGCGAAGCTCAAAGCCTGTTTATGGCCACCTATAAAAACGAATGGCCACTTCTTTCACTGAAGGTTAACGCGGTGTGTTTATTTAATTGAATGGAAATGGCTTTTTGTTTTCCAAATGTCATTGTTAATAAATTTTCAAGGGATTCTGTGTGACTAGTGTGTAGGGGTCGAGGGGAGGAAAGTAACTGTTGGAGAGGGGGCTTTTGGGACTTGGCATTGCTGGAGGCAAGCGATAAATGATAAGGCATGAATGTGATATTGCAATAATTTTCCTTTATAGAAGTGCTATAAAAAAAATCCTTAAACTATATTAGTGTTGTTTTTTAAAACTGTCAGTAAAAATTCTCCCAAGTGTTTGATTATTTTGCCTGCTGTTTGTGTTTGTTCTTTAGGGTTTCCCCCAAAAAATGGTTTAAAGTGACACTGAGTATTTCAGGTGATTATGAGTTTTGGAGTTTAATATTTCCACTATCATTTGGCCACTTTATTCTCTTTCTGTAAGTGATTTGACAGAAATTGCTAAAACTTGGACTCATATCATATAGGGACAGATGTTGGCAATCCCACTGACCTGCTTTTTGAGAGATTGGTGTCAACTGCCTGAAGGGAAGAGGCAAACAAATTTTACCAAAGTGATGGGAACATCTGTAGACAGTCTTAGAAATGTTGAAACTCGGTTTGATTCTCCAGTGTCCTGGGTGAAAAGCAGCTACTTCAGCCAAACATTTGAATGTTTCAAATCAAAATATCAGAACTCACCAGATTATTATTTTTTTTAACTTTCTTCAAAATGTTTGTACTTTGATATGGTAAACATGGGGAAATTCCATTTTTTAAGTTTTACCTTTCTCATTCTGCCTCAGTCTCCTTAGCAGAAAAACAAAAACAAAACCAAAAAAAAAAAAAACCCACAACAATTGAAACATAGATGCAAATAAATGGTGGTTAAAGAAAAAAAAAACCTGTAGTATTAAACCAACCATTCATCTATTCAAGGAATTGCTAACTTCC
Organism: Geosciurus inauris; assembly: GCA_004024805.1. Taxonomy (NCBI): domain Eukaryota; kingdom Metazoa; phylum Chordata; class Mammalia; order Rodentia; family Sciuridae; genus Geosciurus; species Geosciurus inauris. The sequence continues at coordinate 59,071 of PVHX01006160.1, read as the reverse complement.
ATTCATCTAGTCAATTAATTGCTAACTACCAGCCACTGCAGTAGAAAAATACTTTATATATCAAAGATCCTGTGTTCTGAATGTGTGTGTGTGTGTGTGTGCATGTCTGTGTGTATGTGACTATGTTGGTGGGGTGGATATCTGTGCAAACTGTTAAACAATTTAGCAAGTATTATGATTACTATTCTCTAAAAGTATGTTAGGGTGCCCAGCTCTGATTAGGGAGCATTGATTTAACATCTGGTAATGTCTCTGTTCTCACTTTTTCCTTCATTTCCATGTCTAACTTTGCTTAAAGTCTGATTTTAAATAATCAACCCATTTATTGAATATTTGACCAGGTCCTTTAGAAGGCAGACAGAATATGTAAAGCTGTCAATCATTTTCTTTGGGAGAAATGCCACTTCTAAACTTATTTGAGTATCTCACATTTTCCTTTCTTTTAAACATACAGACAGAATCAACTTGGAGAGAAGAGTTGGAAATGTGTCAATTCTTCCTTTAAGTGGTGCAAAATGTGAGAAATGAGAAGTAAGCAACACTGAGGATTAGAATCACAAGATGAGTTTCCTTAGTATGAATTTAATTCCTGAAAATCTTCTTAGTTCTGAGTTTGAAACAGATCTATAAAATCCTGGATTAAATGAAATACAGTAGGAATGAGCAAGGATGGTATAATGAGAGTAGACAAATTTGTTCTTAGAATATTCTAAATGCAGAACATTCTTCGTTCATTCATTTTACCTTTTATAAACTATTAGACTATTAAATAAAGTCTTTAAAGCAGGTGTTTAGTGATCTCTAGGAGGATATTCCTGATATTAAATTAAAGAAGGACTGTGCATCTGTGCATTGTGGAACCCCTACTGGTTGCACCTCTCTGACCAGTGTCTCTAATTCCAGATGCAATCTATTTACAGGTAACTTGAAATCACAGAATTTGATTTTTCTTTTCTATCAGAGATAGGCAAACATAGATGTGCTCTCTTGGTATATCTAAGATCTCAGGCATTGGTTTTGAGAGATGGATGTGAGGGTGGTGGGATCAGGGTCTGATCCCTTTGTCAAAGGTGGCTCACTTTCCTATTCAATAATGGGGCTGCATTGTCTGACTCACATCATTTGACAAAGCTGTGGAGGACAGTCATGATTAAGAGTGCCACCTCTGCAAAAAAGATTTTCTGGGTTTGAATCTTTTTCCAGATGATCTCAGCCAAATTTCTTAACCTGTTTCAGCATTAGTTTCTTCATCTATAAAATAAGTCATTGGAGTTTCTTATATGAATCATGTAAAGGTGAAATAGACCTCACCTAGCATTGCACATGGCATATAACATGATTTTATCATCATAACTGTTATTATCAAGCAAGTATTTCAACAGGTATTATCTGTGCATGAAGTGCCCCGTGATAATAACCTCACACTGACACCCTAAGCCCTTTGCAGATGTATGCACATCTCCACAAGAGCTTCTGGTCATTGATTCACAGAGTGATCAGCACAGATTCATCATCCCCTCTTGAAGAAATAATCAGAAAACACCTACCCATTTATATTGAAAGAAATGAGTGTCCTTCCATAGATGGACAGTTAGTTCTTGAGCCATGTGACTACAATGCCACATAAGAGAAATTATTTTGTGCACAATATTCTTGGAAAGATGAAGAGTTTTAAGAATCCTGATATAGGAAATTAAGGCTATAATGCATTCAAGTTGCAGATAGTTTTGTTCTTCATTCATTTCTGCATCATTATCTCCTTGTTAGAAAAAAAAAAGGATTATTTACTTCAATATTGAATATTTCCTGTCTAGGATCTAGATATTTTTGTTGTATAATTTTCACCACTAACTGGATTGAAAAAGTCTATTGGAATGCATGGAAAATTCATTTTCAAAAATCTTCACCTACTAGCTAAACAATAAGCCCTAATCTGGTTTTCCATGAAATTGACCTCAACCATATAAACACCACAGGAGTTCAAGAAGAAAAATTCCACACTCCTATATCAGGGTTGATATTTAAAACTGCATTTGTGAAACCTCCTCATATCTAAAAAAACAGGGTGTATCTTGCTGGTGAGAATTTTGCTGTTCTGCTATGTCCTAACACCTCAATGCAGTGATGAGTGGTAGAGGTGACACATTCATTTTGTCATCGTTGATTTCTCACTTCTCAGAGAGAGATTTGCTTGCCTAAAAAATCAACAGTTGTATTTGTGCAGGCAGCAGTTGTACATGCAATTATTGCTTGTGAGTTTCTACTTGAGACCTGCCTAGATCCAAGGTGAAAGTTTGGCCTGCAGCTGTGGCAAGCAAAGCAGCAGCTGATGAGCCATAAAAGTCAAACGTCTCCTTGCACTTCCTTCTCTTTCTTCTCTTGTTCTGACTGCTTAAAAATAATCCCTTTGCCTATATGTCTTTAGTATGGAAAACTCACTAGCAATACTTGGTTTTGTTGGTTGGAAGGATAATGCTCTGCTCACTGCAACAAAAAAGAATGTGCTGAAGATACAACAGAACTATTTCCATTGAGAGTCACTGATGTTTGAAATATATTTTGAGAAGTCTTTTAAATTTATTGCTAAAAAAAACATTTAAGGAGATAATTTTATTCTTTTACTAATTAGCTTACCCCCTTTCTATGCTTTTGTTCATAATTATTTACCTATAAATAATTATTGGTCTTTAGGAGTCCATAGAATCCTGCCCCTATTCTTTTTAAAAACTCTATTAATCTACAAACACAGATTGCTTCCTTCAAAAGAGAACACTTGCTCTATGACCCCCCATCATCTCTTGTAGACACAGAAGCTACTGACTTCTTCCTGGAATCACAGACTAGGACCTCTGGCTATCACCTCTTTACTTAGAACCAGGGCTTCAAATACCTAGGAGAACAGAGGACTTTAGTTTTTATTCTCAACTTTCAAGGTAAAGGAGTCTTTTCCTTTTTGAATTCTTCTTATCTTATAAATGAAAAAAATTGGGATACTTACCTAAGAAGTGCAAGTCTGAGTAGAGAGGTTTGGCTGTAGCCCCGAACTATGAATTTGTAAATTTTATTATTTGTAAAAATAATCTCTTAAAAGATTATTTCTATGTTAATATATGGTTCTATATTTAATCCATATCAAATAAAATTAATAAAAATTTTAAAATTTACACTTAGAATTTTCAAATAACCATACATGATAGATCAATACTGGAACTGATATTGACAGCCTGGACAGAGAAATAAAAAAAAACACAAAGAGGAATTAAAAAAAAGAACTTCAAAGGAAATACTTGCAAAATCCTATATTGGGTTTAAAGATATAATTTTGCAAATACTGGATAGAGGGGGTCAGCTTGACAGAAAGAGCTCTCTGCAAAATAAGATCTGAAAGTTTTGTTGGCCATAAGCTTCAAATGAGCCAGCTTTACTTGTAAATAGGGAAGAAAAAGGAAGAAAAAAGTCACACAGCCTTCAGTCCTACTAGTAGACTCTGAATTTATTCTAAAGTACATTGACTTTTCACCAGAATTGTGCCTTTTCCTCCGGTAATTTTTTCTTCCGTGATCTAGTTTCAGATCCCACAACCCCCACCTGACAGTGACTTATCAATGGCATCCCTACGTCTTTTCTCCACTTGCCAATTGGTCCTCGAAATGCATTCCAAGTTATCACTGATGAATTGCATCTGATCACATCATATCATTCCCAAGCAAATAATCCTCCAGTGGTTCTCAGTATTACAGGAGTGATTATTCCCTGAGGAATGCAGTCCTTTAGTGTGATATCTCCTCTCTACCATTTCTTCTATATTTTTGCATGTAGTACCGGTGATGTCGTAATAACGTGTCTTTAATTCATTTTATTTTATTTTTAAATATTTACTTTTTAGTTGTAGGTGGACACAATAGCTTTATTTTATTTTTATGTGGTGCTGAGGATCGAACCCAGTGCCTCCCGCATGCCAGGCGAGCACGCTACCACTGTGCCATAACCCCAGGCCTTTAATTCATTTTAATTATCTTAGACTAAGCATCCCGAAATGGCTGTTTTCACATTCCCGTACCTTGCCCAGGATCTTTTGTTAAAAAAAAAAAAAATCATCTTTCCTACTTCGTCTTTCACCAGCTACTGTAGTGATCCATGAGTTTCAAATGTCAAATGTCTTCTCTTTTGGAAAGACCTCCTGGTTGTTCCGCTCAGCCCTGACACCAAGAGAATGTGATCTTTCCTTTGCTGCTCCCTACCCTGTCATAGGACGTTAGGTGCGACCTCCTCTCCTGGAGTGACTAGAAACATCTGCACGTTTCCCTATCCTCTGTTGATATTCTTTTCAGTTAAATAGAGTCCACAGATTGAGTCAGAGTACTAACTTGAGAGATTCCCAGTATGGAAGGAGAACAATAGAGAAGAATATGTCACTTCTCCCATTGCCTCTTTAACATGTATATTATTCCATAGGCTTGGATAGTATATCTTTAGTATTCAAAAGTTTGTTGAAACATTTGCTTTACTATTCTCACAAATATGGTTTTAGTGATAACACTGAAAATTCTACACTGTGGGCCTTTACCTCAAGGATACAAATTTAAAGATTATGAAGTCTTTCTCTCATGGTTTTGAATGTCAGTGTGTTTTATCCAGTGGACTTCTGAATCCTTTATGATTGGCACTTCTGGCTGAGATGCAAAGACATGCAGTCCTGCTGACTGAGATTTCAAACTGCAGTTAACTAAAAATACTGTGTGGACTGAAGCTGAGGGGAGGGTCAGCAGATGTGTTTTATGGATGCCTGAATTATTCGTCTTTTGCCGTTCACTTTCCTCTTAATTTAGAGTCAGATGTTTCTTGTTACTTTTTGGTTATTCAGTTGCACTTAATAATGTAATCTTCATAATGTAGTGCTACATCCCAAATTTATAGTGCAGTAAATGAAAGAGGTTGGATCTATTGTCCTTCACAATTTACCAGAAAGGAAGTCTACAGGAACAAATGTTGGAATGCCAGGTGGTCAGTAATTGAAACAATTTGAGAAATTTCCAATTTTCTTCCTAAAGGGAATTCACATTTTTATTCTTTCTGTAAAGGAGTTGGTTGGTAGAGACTTGGAGAAGCCAAAAAGGAAAAAGGAGGTTTGTTGGGACATGCTAGCTGTTTGGAGACTGGATTCCAATCATAAGGAAACTATACTGTATGTCTAAGATTTATACTTGGTAAGCATAAAAAGGTGTTTAGAGAATTGGCCATGAAAGGTTTTGTCCCTCTTCACTCCTCTGATCTGCTGTCTTTCTCTCTGAGGATATGGGTGGTCTTTGTTATGTCTCCAGGATCTCATTATTTAAAAAAAAAAGTTAAGGCAAATAGCATTGGGATCCATATTCTCTTTTATTTATCATTCAGTTTAAAAAAAAATCTCACCACTTTACTGTGCCCATTTTCTGTGTTCACAATGCTGGTACCATGACTTGAGGAAGAAATCTGAGAGTAACAGAGAAATAAGAATTTTAATACATGGAAACATTTTATATGGGATGGCCCTGGCCCATTGGATGATTACCATTCTTTATTTATGATATCTGGTCTATAAGGATGTAGCTGACCTTCATGCAGGGCAGCACAGCCCATGACTATTTGGAAGCCTAAAAACCAATTGGATAAATAATTGCCACTATGCGGTGATCTCTTTGTAGAGAAAATGTAAGAAGGGTCTGGTTTTTCAAAATGCAGAAGTAGAGAGAATGATGGCAGATCAGAGAGTTAAGAAGGACAAAACCTTCCATTGCAAATTCTCTGAACATCTACTTATGCTTCTAATTTCAAGTGCTATAATCTGAGAGAAGTATAGTTGTCTTTATGGTGAGAATTCGAGGAATCTGCATTTGACTGCCTTTCCAGTTCACACATATGTTGGCTAGAGGTTCAGGATCACTGTAAGTTTACTGATAGCTTGCCACATTAATCAAACAAAACTCTACTCTTGGCCAGACTCATACACAGTAATAACGAGAAGCAATAACATTTTCTGAAACAAAACAAGTGGCATATGACACTGTGAAATCTCTAGCACTTGTTATCCAATATCCACATGTGCCCCACTTAGCTCTAGATTAGAATATAAAGAATGGGATTCAGCCCAGTGGTAACCATGAGCACAGGTGCACAATTTGGGGAAATGAGACCAATTCAACAGCAACAACAACAACAATAACAAAGCTAAAGTCAAAGAAGTTTAATAAAAATGTAAATCTCCTTAAAACTGGCCCCATGTTTTCTGTCCCTTAATGAACACCTGTCATCTCTGTCATCTGGTGAATAATGACCAGGCCTCAGAACGTGGGTCAGGCAAGCAAAAAGGCCTGTGGCCAGAGACCCTGTCATGCATTTTAAAATGAACAATCCATCTAACAAATAAAAACCTCACGTCTTTGATGCAGGTATAATAATGTAATCTCATCATGAGAAACAGTATGCAAATGAGTCTCAGAACTGAAAGGGGCAGAATTTTTCTCTGCTTCCTTGGATCAGGTTACTGGAAACAGACTCTGAGATGGAGACTCTGTAGAGGCTCAGGGGGAGGGGTGGACCTGCACAATAGTCTGTGAATGGAAGTGAGGGCAGCAGCAATGGGAAAGGGCTAATGGGGACTGGGACACATATACAGCTAAAGCCTCAACTTATCCCAGTGAACTCTGGAGCAAGGTGGCCTCTTCTGATGACATGATCCAAATTGGGTAAAAGAATCTAAGTGTTTGTCTCTTTTATCTGCATTCAACCATCTGGTCACTGTGGAAGGCAACTCCTTTGATTGAGGCTAGTTGTAATGAGGTACTGAGGTATGGGCAGTCAGAAGCCAGTCTTCCCAAGAACTAAGGAAATGGCTACTCCAATTGAAAGGCAGAATCCAGTAGCACCACCACTATAACAGATTATCTGATTCGTGACCAAAAATTATGGATCTCAGAGCCACAACAGCTTTTGATCTTCCACAGGCTGGTGAATACCCCCTGACAGTCCACTGAAGTGATAATGTTAAGGAAGGAAATGATTAGAAGTAATTTGCTAAGGGACCAGGGTTGCATTTTGAGCTGTCAGCAAGTAATGAAGCAAGAATGTCAATCGACAGGTGAATCAAAGTAGGGGCAGAAGGAAAGGAGGAGGAAATTTGCTCCAAAAAAAAGCAATTGCTTTAATTGAGGTTTGTGATGTGCTAAGTAGAGAAAGTTTGCAGCAGCCAGAGATTGCTAAAATGGAAAAAGGACTTTTTGTGTGTGACTAGAGGAATTGGAAGAGTGGTGTTGCAGGATAGAATTTCACTTGAAAAGCCAAGAGTCAAAGCTACATTCAAATAAACTATTAACCTTCAAATAAAGGATGCTTGTCTTTCCTTATATTGGTTCTAGTAATGAATACTTCTTTCTTTTCCTTGATGATTGATTAGAAAAGATGTACAACACTAATGGATAAATGTATTTAATTGTTCTATTAAAAAGAGAGATAAGCTGCTCTTGATAGAAGTAGTAGGTCATGGATTATTTTTTTCTTTTGCCCAGTGAAATGTGCTCTGCATAGAATGACCTCTGACCACTGCTTCTGCATGTCTAACATAACCTATGACATTTCTCATGGAGGTGGGGTTTTCCCATTGGGAATCACTGTTCCAAAAGGTGTCTGGAACCAGGTTAAACTATTGAGATGAAAATCATATATGGCAGGAAAGGGTCTTTATGATAAAAAGCATTTATGTGACTATATTTGGAAACCAGTGAGAAAGTACATCTTTCTATCTTCCATGTCCTTCTCTCCTCTTCCTTTTCTTTCTCCTCCTCCTCACCCTTCCTCCCTGCTCCTCCTTTTCCTTCTTGGTTTCTAAGAAACACTTTTCCTCCCTGGAGCTGAATGCCTCTCTGTGTCAGTTCAGTGACCTGTGGGGATACACTGAGGGTTATAGCACAGTTAGAGAATCACCGTGTAAAGGTCTATGGACATATTTTCCAATTATAGTAATTCCTGAGCTATTTGTGACTATTTCAGACTCTTCACACAGCTGCATGTCCCTGGCTTGTTTCTATTTCAATAATGATCTCTTCTTCCTCCTCCTCCTTTCCCTCCCTCTCTCTCCCAAAACTCCACATTCTGAGTGGTCAAGAGCTTCTCAAGTACAGTGCATCTGTAAGTGATCTTGATTGCCTAAGAAAGGCACTCAGACTATTTGTTTTTATTTGACAGGCAGCATCCTAGAGGAAAAGAAAATTGAAACACAGTCTGGTTTGGTTAGAATTCATCTTTTTTTCACAACAGTGAGGACTGACACTCTACTAAATTATTGCTGTTAATTACTAATTGGGTCAAGTCCTCCCTATTCTAATACTAAACATTTTTTTAATGTATTATCTAGTTTCCATTCAAAAACTACCTCTGTGCTCTGTTATCTACCTTCCAGGCTTTATTGTGATAACTTTACTACCATATTCTCTTTCCTAAACCTCTCTCATCCATCCTACACATAGTTGTCAAATTAAACTTTCTAAATTGCACCCCTGATTGTGTCTCGCCCGCTATAGGATCCTCCAGTGTTCCTCATAGAACAATAGCCATATTGTTTACTAAAATAAAAAAAGACTCTGTCTCCTATTCACTCTGTCCACATTACCTCTGCCTTCACATCTGTACTCCTTGCTCTTCCTCTTTCCTCATTCAAAAATTCTGTATGTTCTTCCATATAAGCACCTTGGTGAATGTGAGTCCCACCATCTGGAACAATCTTCTGGATGAATTGTGACACTTCAAGAGATATCTTTGTTCCAACTTCAGAAACTTAGTTTTCATTCTGATGAATAGCAGGATAGCTCCCACGATTTCCCCCAGGCTATTACACAAGTACAGAGGGTTCATATGTTAATCCTAAAAAGTGCTTTCTAAAACAAAGCTTCATCTGAGAACACACGAAACCTCCAATTTAAATACCCAGACTGTCTCAAAAATTGAATTTGCATTGTTTTTGCTCCAGTGTCTTCTCAAGTAACAAATCAGATCACAGTCACGTCAGATGGATGAAGCATCATGCTATAATGGCCCTGACAATGCCTAGGACAATAGAAAAGGTGCAAGGACTACAGGGCCTGGCAGAAGACTCTCTGTGGTTGAGAACTGTGCTCCTGAACTTGGAGGAGCTGTTGAGCCACAGACAATCCGGAAGTAGGTAGTCTCTGTAGATTGCTGGCGTGATTTGAGCATCGTACGTAGTTTTTGCTGGTAGCTCAGAGACAAGAGAAGCCACTTGAACTGAAAATTGGGAAAAATGAGACCTCAACCTAGGTCTGCTACATACAATTTATGTGACCTTGGGGAATTTATTTGACCTCTTTGACTCATGCTGTTTTAGATTTAAATGTTCTACCAGTTTCTTTCCAATGTTTGGGTTTGTATATCTATCTGTATGAAACAATGTCAGTGTTCGTCCCCAGTCCCTTTTGGCCATTTCAGTGTCTCCCTAGCTTCATAGTGCCTTCTTCTGCAGCCCACGTGTGTTTTTGTATTGGGGAATTTTTCTCCACTCACTACTCTCTTGCCTGTGGTTGGAAAATTTCTAAGGTGCAAGACACACCAAAGTTCTCTCAAAGGGCTGGGCTGTTACCACTTTTGTGGAACTGTGTCCTAGTTGATACTCTCAATTGATGTCCTCTCCTTCCCTGCCTAGCTTCCTTGGTAGTCCCTGAGAGTTCTTCCTTATTAAATCATTTGCACATGAACCCTAGGCTCAGGGTTATTCTTTGGACTCAGCCCAACCTAAGATATTATCTATATATCCTTTTGAGTTTGTTTATAAAAGTTTGCTTTGGATTTGTAAGGGCTATTCTGGTTAGGGCAAATGGAAGAAGAATGCACTTTGTCTACCAAGTGGTATTTGATAAAGTGCTTGATGAAGATGGCTTCAGAAATGGTTCCAGTTAAAGAAATAACTTCTAAGAAGCTGCTTTTATTAATGTATGGATTTTCTGTCACTGATATTTACCTCCCTTTAAATAGTTGGGACTAAATTTTTTAAGTAAGCATTTTATAACATTTATCACTGTTTCTATGAGTTCCATCAACAACTAGCTGGGTAGAGAAGTAGCAAGGGAGAATTGTTCTGCTATTATTCACTAGTTTTTACCTTTGCAGTCGTTTTTAAAAATTATTCTTAATTAAATTGCAACAGATTATGAAGTGTAAACTGGAATTTGAGCCAAGAGTACCTGACAAAGCGTTTATATGAAAGAATTTGCTTATGCTCTGTATGTATAGAATCAAAATGTGTGAGATAAAAAAGGGTGTCATGGAGCCTCAGAGCAGGAGCCTGATGCTTTACTTCACTGGTACCCAACTGATTACCCCAGAAGTGCAGTTTTTTGCAACTTGCTATGTATAGTAGACTAAGCCTTTTGCACAGTTGCTAGCCTGATGTTTGGCATGAATCTTGAATGATACATTGAAACAATGTTTTGAAATAAATAGAATGGCATTTCCCACTTGCTTTCATGCTGTTATTTTCTCTACAAGATGCATTCAGGCTCCTTTTGTGAATCCTCAGGTTTGATTCTATGAGCTGCTGAGAAATGCAACACCTTTATGCCACCCACAAAAGAGTTCTTATACAGTCTGTTGTCTATAGAAAACATGTGGGTGTGCGTGTGGATGTTATGTGTGATGAAATGTTCAGTCGACATCGTACTTACAGTACAAACCACACTTATTACCAGGGATGTGAATGCTATATGCATACATCATTATATTAGAAGACTTAGGTAGAAATTAAACATCACCAATATAATATTTATTTATTAAAATCAATGCATATATTCAAATGTATAATACATGTATGTGTGTATATCTCTCTCTGTGTATATATATGTATATATGTATATGTACACACATAGAGATATAGTGTGTGTGTGTATATATATATATATATATATATATATATATATATATATATATCTTTGCCTTGAGCATTAAAAATGGAAAACCAAGTCATTCACTTCCAAATGGCCACTGCAATGCCATGCAGTTTCAGATCCCCTGTCTTGCATCCTAATGATGTTGCTCCAGGACCAGAGATGAAACCACTTTTGGTTTGCATTGAGCTAAGTATTATTTTCAGAATATCAAAACCAAAAAACTATGTTTAGCTTCCTAGCTCAGAGTCTCCCGAGACACTACCAGCCAGGTATCATTTGTATGTTTTATTTAAAGAAAAATAAATATTCAGTGGAGAAGTTAAAAGTCTTTTTCTAACTTAACTTTATCTCTCAGGGAATTATTTGCTCATTCTGGCCACTCATATTAGAATGTTGAAGTTAAGTTATAGTCATGTCTACATCCTGTTGCTACTTTGTCTTATTTCTCTGAAAATGGGTTTTTACATTATATGCCATTCTACAACATATGTGTAAATAGTTATGACTCAGAGAACAGTACATCATCAATTATGATAATAATCACTGATCCATATATAGACATTGCACAGTGAGCTTTTTAAATTCACTTGGTTCTTTGTAAACTCTCCTGCTGGTTCAGGAATGATGTATGCTTTTCTTATAAGGTGAGAAAGTAGAGCAATATCAATTGTACTGATATTGAGCACTGCAGAGTTCACTGTTCCTTAGAGAAATGAGCTGTGTGTTTACTGCTGAAAGCCAACCTTTCAAAAAATGTTATTTGAGCACAAGCCTAGCAGAGGAGTAAGAGTCATTAGGAAAGAAGTGGATGGTTTTTAGCCTTTATCCTTTTAGAAACTTATAGTCTGGACAGCAAGATAAAATTAACATAAGGAAGCAATTTGGTGTAATGAATAAGCCCAAGGATAAGACTGAGGCAGAAACTGATTTGAATTCTAGTTTGACCCTTTTTTAAACTGTACGATGTTGTAATAGCCACTTACCACCTATACCTCAATTTCTTCATCTTTAATATTGTGATGGTAATATCTACCCAATAACATTGTTACTGTTATTGCTGTAAAGATTGATGACAAGATGCATAAATGGTGTGTCTGGCAAATTTTATCTGCTCCTTAATTGGCAGTTATTTATTTATCAGCATAACTAATACAAATGACATGATTAGTCTCTTCCTGACTCAGCACACCCACCATATCACATTAGTAGTTTACACGTCATGACGTCCTTCCTGATGAATTGAATAGCACCAGGGATGTTTTGTGAGCAGAAGTGTCCAGATTGTATAAATCTATATAACTCTAGAACTTAGGCTCTCAGTCTAACTCATGACAGGTTCTTACTAAATACCTGTTCTTGTTTTAATCTTAACAAGAGAAGAAAAAAAAGTGCTCCAAAGCAAATTTGCTGATTTTCCAAATGGCTGCTTTTAAATATCTCCCCCTTCCCCCAGAAACCAGCATCATAGAACAAGAACTCATTATGAGTATTTACAGTAATATATTTATGGGTAAATTAGGCACCATCTGGTGTGCTAGCCTACATGGCTCTAGTTCCTTATTAATAAATATGTAGGGCTCCAGGGTAATAGGTTGCTGGATCCATATGCTATTCAGGAGACACATTTAGTATATGGTGACCTTGCTTCAGAATCAAGTAGCATAAGAAAATGAATTGAAGTTGAAGAAATGCTTAGGTTAACCCAACAAGTCTGATAATTGCCCAAAGTGGCAAGGGCAGTTCTGTTCCAAAAATAATCAACAGTATGATGGGTACTGAATTAATGTTATTATGAGTTACAGGTTTTGAAATTTTCCTTGTTAGCAAAATCACCTTTTAAGTAACCTCATGGGATTTCAAACAAACAGCAAAGCTCTTTTATAGAAACCCCACACTTGAGAAGCTAGGAAGAGAAATGGATCTCTCTGTAATAAGTTCTTGGCCTGGTCTTCCATTTCCAGGTCCAAATATCCTAAGGGAAATAAACAGCTGTCCAAATGAAATGCTGAAAGGATATCCCTGGGCTAATAGGAAGTCTTCAAGGGGCATCAAAGCAAATCATATGAATGGAGACTGTGGACAGGAAGAGGATACAGAAATCTTCAGCCAAAGCCCTGCTTAAAATGACCTGTGAACTAGTACTTGAGATGAGTGCAGAGTTCAAGGAGAACTGCCGTCCTCCTCCTCCAAATCATGGATAAAGGGTTTCACCAGCCCATGTGTTCCTAATCTATTTGTCATTATTCCATCTCATTTTGTCTCCATACTTTCCTCATTGTTTATTCTCCTTATTCAGAGTGAGTAAAATCAGAGTCAGGACAGGGGCCATAAAAGATATGTAGTCAAGAGCATTATATGGGGTAGACAGAGAATTGTAGATATTCCAGTCATTATTTTTCATGCTAATTTAAGGATTCAGGGGCTAATGACTTAGGTGAAGGAAGAGGGGCAACAATGATACTGATGCTAATAAAAATATTCAAAATTTACAGAGTACTTCAGATGATCTAAGCATTTTGTTTTGCTTAAATCATTCTATCTAGTGTCTGCAATAGACTGGAATGCTGGGAACTATAACTAGAGTCTTAAGAAAACAAAATAAAGTTTGCTTTAATCCAGAGACATGACACTAAGCCAAGTTTCTTCAAGTACTGGTCAGAAGGAGATTGTGTAGACGATATATCAGGAAAAATACTGCTTCCATCAGGGCTCATAATAATAATGGTTCCACTAAACTGGATGCTAAATTTATGGCCTGGCTACTTTCGGATTTTTTGCTTATAGAACTCTGGGAAAGAAAAATGGTGTTTTGTTATAACCTTGATTATTCAGGGGAAAAAAAAAAAAAAGGCTGCTGCTCCACAGCAGGGACCAGACCTGGGTGGCAGCTGGGAAGGAAACTCAGTCAGTGTATAGGTATTGGAAGGAAGATGGATGAACCCTAATTACTTTGCATCTTGTTTCCATAAAGCAGGCATTTGAAATACTGTGTCCAGCTTCAACTGAAGGAAGAGATATTATTATTGGGTCTACATAGAGTGTCTAATGTCCTGATTGTTCGCTCTTTCTTTGTCCAGTTAGTTTACTGTACAATAAACACAGATTTACCTTTGGGCTTATTGCTTCATCTTCCAGGAGATCACGGAGGGTAAGCAGGGATGCTCTGGACGTTCAGTTGTTCCGGGTGATCAGTGTCTGCCCTGAAAGGTCTGCATCCCTGCACTGCGCTTTGCATGAAGTTTAGTATTTATGGCAATTCTCCCAGTGGGGAAAGAAATGAGCAGGTGAGGCCAGAAGCAGCATCTGTGACTTGCTAGGCTGGGCTGGCTTTGTGCACAGAATTTCCACTTCAAAGAGTTTGCAGACTGGTGCTCATCAGTTCGTAGCAGCCTGTGTTTGTCAACCAGTCAAAGTTATCTTTGATACATCTGTAGCAGATGATAGAAAAATCACTTGCAATCTATGATGTTAGAGCAACAGAGACCCTTAAAGTTTATAGACTTGATTTCCCCATAACATGAATGAGAAAATTATGAAATTCCTTTCTTCACTCTATGGCATTCACAATATTTGTTTAACTATATTATTCAGAAGGATAGAAAGACTCAAGATCATAAGGAGTGGGTGGGTTGGAAGGCTAAGTTTATTTTTCTCCTTATTCTCTTTTTCCCATGCCCCCTGTATCTCTAGTGACTACATCAGTTCAGGTCCATAGTAGATCTGAATAAGTATTTATTGAAAAATTGTAATAGGTGTTTAATAAATGTTGGCCAAATGGCCAATTGAATGGATTTACGAGCTGTACAGAAAAGGTAGAATGGGTAGGAGATGACCAAGCAGTCACACTGACAAGAGACTGGAACAATTAGCCAATGTTATAGTCCAGCCAACAGCAAAGGTACAACTGGTCTGGTCTATAGGTCTTTCTGTTTGAACCAACAGGCTCACCTTCCAAGAGGAAATTTTCTAAAGCATTTAAAATTACTTAATAAAGAAGTTTGTTCTTGGTGTCTTGAATGAGAAATTTATAGGGCAAGAAAAGTCATGATCTATTATTCTTACTTCTCAACATCAACTAGTTCCTCTTTAAAGAAAAGAACCAGATTAGCTACTTTCCACTTACCCTAGTTCATCTGATCTTCCAACAAATCTCTTCCTTGTGATTTTTCCCCATTGGCCTTGGAAAAGGGAAAAACTTATACATAGAAGTGGAGTGCTTCGTGTAGTAGTCATCTTGTTAACCCCATTCCCCACCTGTCAGGATCCTAAGTAGAGAAGGAAAGGAGGAGATGGAGAAAATATGTTGCTGGCACTGGGGTTAAGAGTTGCCTCAGCTCCTTGAGATGAAGGGATGAAAATAAATCCTCTGTATTACTGAGCATGTGAATGCCATGAAATAGTGGGACCTGAATCGATATATTGCATTACAGCAGAGAAGAAGAAAGAGAAGGATTTTCAGAGTTTATTTATCCAACTCCTCTAAAAACCACCCATGTGAACTATTGGGCTGTGAATGTTGATTCCATTGAATGTGACTCTTTCGCAGCCATGCCTTTGAAGAGAGGGCTGCTCTAAGGACTCCTGTCCAAACAGCAATGCTTTTCTGTTTTTTTTCTTTTCTTAAGAGATAAAGTCTCACAACATTGCCCAGGCTAGCCTCTAACAATTTGGGATCTCCTGGGTCCCAGATTGTCCTGCTTTAGCCACATGATAGCAAGGACCACAGCTCTGTACCACCACAGCCGGCTTTGCTCCTGCCTTTGATCTGCTTGATAAAAATTTTCTCTTGCAGAATTCACAGAGTGGCAATAGTCAGACTATTTCTCTGAGTTTGTGGCTCTCTTTTCCTTATAAAATTTCAATATGATCTTGCATATATGAATTCTTTAATAACAGACACAATAGAAGATACCATTATTCTTTCCATTGTAAATAAAATAAAGATAAACATAGGATGGGGATTGTGAAAATAAGCATTGGTTTATGTGTCTCAGGTTAAATAGGAATCAAAATAGAATGAGAGGGACTTTGGGGATTCACCAGGTCTTATTGTTAAAGATAGATTATCTTAGAGATCTAGTCACTTGTTTCCAAAATATTGTTGTGTGCCTACTCTGAGCCAGGTATTATTTTGATTGCTGAGAGTCTAGTTGTGAGCAAGATGGACAGATACCTATTTTCATGGACCTGCATTCTAGTAGAAGAAGATTTTAAAAATGTGGTAACTTCTCTAGAGAAAATATTAGTGATTGTGAATAAAGAACTACCAGGGATGAAGGGAAGTTGTTTCCTTTGGTCGTGTGCACCAGGGAAGGGCTCTCAGCAGAGAAGATCTTAACTTCAGATCAGATTAAGATCTTAACTTCAGCAGTTAAGATCTTAACTTCAGATCAGATTAACAAGGACCCAAGGGTATAAGGATATGGTGGAAGAGGAAGAACTTGTATAAAGTTCTCAAAGGCACCGTGGTGTTTATTTGCTGGACAAAGAGAAGAAATCCCAGTGTCTGGAATACAGTGAAAAACTGACGTATGGTGCCAGGTGAGGTAGAAAAGGTTGTCAGGGGCCCCATTGTGGAGACTTTAGACCCTTTTAAAGAGTTTGATTTTATTTTAAGGAAATTGGAATCCATTTGAGAATGGTAAGCAGGAGAGTGGAAGGAACTGATGGCTAATATGTGATTGAAGATAATCTGATCTACGCTTCCATTTTTAAGGACAGGCCTCCTTACAGATCCATTTGTTGGTTCAACAATATCAAATGAAAACTTACTCTGTGCCCTCTAGGGATGTAGAGAGTAACACAGATTTCTACCTTTGATGAGATTATATTCTCTTGAGGAGAGAGACAGAAAGTAGTAAGGACTGTGAAGAAAACACAGAGTTTATGTGATGAGGAGTGACAAGATGGAGTATTGGAAATTCTGCTTCATTGGAGACAACCGTGACTCCTTCTGTAACTAACTTCAATTTTGGGGTTCCTGTTGTTTTTTTAACTCCTGATGGTAGAGAAATTCTTTCTTGTTTTTCCTTCTTTCATTTCTACCTATTGATTTTTATTCTGTTATCCTTGCATATAATACACAGCCTTTTTCTGAAAGTCTTATCCCAAGAAAATACTTCATTTCTTTAATCAGCAATTGATTGACTCCTTTGTTTTATTTCTAAAGACTCTGATTTCCTAAGCTTTCCATATTCATTCTATCTGTTCGCCTCTTTCATTATTTTCGTCGTTCCTCTTTTAGGAACATAAAGTGAAGAAATTTATTCTGGAAAAAAAGTAAGTAACTCAGATATAATTTAGGCAGAATATAGAAGAGGAATTATTTTATGATTCTTATAAGGTATCCATTGATACTTTCTGTCTTTCTTTGTTCCTTTCTTCCTTCCTTGATTATCTAAGATACTAGGTAGCAACGGCACAGTGGCATGCACCTGTAATCCCAGGCTCAGGAAACTGAGGCAGGAGGATCTCTAGTTCAAAGCCAACCTCAGCAAAAACAAGGTGCTGAGCAACTCAGTGAGACCCTGTTTCTAAATAAAATAAAAAATAGGGCTGAAGATGTGGCTCAGTGGTTGAGTACCCGAGTTCAATCCCCCGGTAGCCCTCCCTCCCAAAAAACAAATCAAATACTAGGCAAATATATTTTCTCCTTCTCCTTTAAAACTTTTTAAAACAACTTCTTCACAATGAACCTTTTTGTATGAGTATTTATTTTCCTGTTAAGCAGTTGGCATTAAAAAAGAAGTTCCTTTTGAAGGTCACTTCACCTCCCACACATTATGATAAGGACACCAGATGTGAGATTTACACTTTGAACAGATTTCTAAGTGAATAGTCCATTATTGCTTACCATATTGCATTGAACTAGCTATTTGCCATATCTGATATTTTGTACCTATTAATTAGTAACTAAAGATCCTTTTGAAGACAGATGTCACCTATGGTCTGTAACCCTTGGTATTATTGCTATCTTATAATCAAGTTCCATTAAGAGAGAAACCAGAAAATTAATAGTGAAGAAATGTTCTCTCTAGTATACCAGAACTGAGAAGGAGAAATTTTAGCCTGCTACCTCTCCACTATCACTCCTGTTTTTTTGTTTGTTTGTATGTTTGTTTGTTTGTTTAGGATAAGAGGATGTAGCTGTAGCTGGCTACTATTTCAGTACAGACAGAGGAATATTTTTATATAGATGATTTTATTAGTGGGATTTTCCTAGAAGGCAGACTATATACCAAAAATACCCTCATGGGTATAGCCCTCAAGGATGTTTCTGTCAAGTGTGTTAAAGAATTTGAAGTGAAACTATGGCTTGATAGAATGTTTATGTTTTCCAAAATGGCTACTTATTTTCTCAAGGAAGAGATAGCAACAGTTTGTCAAAAAGGAAAAATGAGCCAGACAAGGTGGTGTACCTCTATAATCCCAGAGGCTCCAGAGGCTGAGACAGGAGGATGGCAAATTCAAAGCCAGCCTCATCAAAAGTGAGGTGCTAAGCAACTCAGTGAGACCCTGTCTCTAAATAAAAATACAAAATAGGGCTGGGGATGTGGCTCAGTGGTCAAGTGCCCCTGAGTTCAATCCTCAGTACCCACCCCCGCCAAAAAAAAAGGAAAAATGATTTTTTTTGTTTGGTACTGGGGATTAAACTCAGGGGTACTCAACCACTGAGCCACATCCCCAGCCCTATTTTGTGTTTTATGTAGAGACAGGGTCTCACTGAGTTGCTTAGCATCTCGCAGTTGCTGAGGCAGGCTTTGAACTCACGATTCTCCTGTCTCAGCCTCCCTAAGTGCGGGATTACAGGCTTGAGCCACCGCGCCTGGCTGGAAAAATGATATTTTAATCAAGATAGATAGGAGGATTAATTTAGATACATATGCTTATTCTATAGGAGTCCAATATATTTTTTTCATGTATTCTTTCTTTCTTAGAATGTTTCCCTTTGGAACCATGTACAAAGGACCCACAGACATGCCTAGACCATGACCATTCAGCCTTTGCTGGAACACGTCTAGTAATGAGATTTATAGTAGTTTTGGAAGACCCATTCTATCACTGGATAGCTCCAGAAAATGCCTTCACACATTTTACCTCTGATCTATTTGTTTGGAGTGGGGGATGCTGGAGATTTAAGGGGAGAGGCTTTTCTGCATCCTCAGCTTTTTGATTTTTTAAAATTTTATACAGGGTCTCACTAAGTTGCTTAGAGCCTCACTAAATTGCTGAGGCTGGCTTTGAATTTAAGATCCTCCTTTCTCAGCCTCCTAAGCCACTGGGATTACAGGTATTGCACCACCATGTCCAGCTTGACCTCTGATCTTAAGCCCAGTCATTTTCATGCACTGGTCCTGGTTCTGCCTTCTGAAGCAGCATACTTCATCTTCTTCTTCTTTTTTTTAAATTTATTTATTTATTCTGCTTAGGTTTACATGATAGCAGAGTGCATTTTGATTCATTGTACAAAGATGGAGCACAACTTTTCATTTCTCTGGTTGTATGAGATGTAGAATCACAACACACATGCAGTCATACATAAAGCTAGGGCTATGATGTCCATCATATTCCACCATTTTTACTGTCCCACTGCCCCTTCTCCCCTCCCATCTCTGTGACTAAAGTTCCTCTATTCTTCCCGTGTCCTCCCCCACATTGTGGATCAGCACCCATTTATCAAAGAAAACATTTGGCATTTGTTTTTTGGGGGATTGGCTTACTTCACTTAGCATGATATTCTCCAACTCCATCCATTTACCTGCAAATGCCATAATTTTATTCTCTTTTATTGCTGAGTAATATTCCATTGTGTATATATACCACAGTTTCTTTATCCATTCATCTATTGAAGGGCACCTAGGTTGGTTCCACAGTTTAGCTATTGTGAATTGAGCTGCTATAAACATTGAAGTGGCTGTGTCACTGTAGTATGCTGTTTTTAAGATTTCTGGGTATAGACCAAGGAGTGGGATAGCTGGGTCAAATGGTGGTTCCATTCCAAGTTTTCTAAGGAATCTCCATACTGCTTTCTAAATTGATTGTACAAATTTGCAGTCCCACCAGCAATGCATGAGCATGCCTTTTCCCCCGCATCCTCGCCAACACTTATTGTTTGTATTCTTGATAATTGCCATTCTGACTGGCGTGAGATGAAATCTTAGGGTAGTTTTTATTTGCATTTCTTTAATTGCTAGAGATGTTGAATGTTTTTTCATATGTCTGTTGATTGATTGTATATCTTCTTCTGTGAAGTTTCTGTTCAGCTCTTTGGCCCATTTATTGATTGGGTTATTTATTTTTTTGGTGTAAAGTTTTTTGAGTTCTTAATATACCCTGGAGATTAGTGCTCTGTCAGATGTGTGTGTGGCAAAGATTTGTTCCCAGAATGTTGGCTCTCTGTTCACTTCATTGATGGTTTCTTTTGCTGAGAAGAAGCTTTTTAGTTTGAATCTATCCCATTTATTGATTCTTGATTTTACAAATGGCCATACTACTCAAAGTGCTATATAGATTCAATGCAATTCCAATTAAAATCTCAATGTCATTCCTTATAGAAATAGAAAAGGCAATCATGAAATTCATTTGGAAGAATAAGAGACTCAGAATAGCCAAAGCAATCCTTAGCAAGAAGAGTGAACTCTGTTAGGCTTGTTTTGGGCAGGGGTTGTGGCTCAGTGGTAGAGCACTTGCCTAGCATGTGTGAGGCACTGGGTTCGATCCTCAGCACCACATTCAAATAAATAAAAAATAAAGGTCCATCAACAACTAAAAAAACAAAAAAAAAACAAAACAAAAAAAAAGAAGAGTGAAGCAGGAGGCATTACAAAACCAGACCTTAAATTATACTACAAACCTATAGTAACAAAAATGGAATGGTACTGGTACCAAAATAGACATATAGAACAATGGTACAGAATAGAAGACACAAAGACAAACCCACTTAAATACAGTCATCTTATACTAGACAAAAGAGCCAAACATGTACACTGGAGAAAAGACAGCCTCTTCAACAAATGGTGCATAATCCATTTTCTGAGTGACATATACATTTTCAAAGATGGCCACCATGGACTTCCAAAGGCTTCTTCATTTGTTCCTTATACATTAGCACTTCTAGGCCTTTTTCATTGGTTACATTTCCTTTCAATTCTGATTTTTAGTGTCCTACTTCAAATTTTACAGAGATACTTAGAAAGTTCTGGAGTCATTGCCGAATAGAATCAGAGGAAGACCTAACCTCATAGGTGGTACTTCCTGTGAGACCCTATGTAATCTGGTCTCTCTGGACCTCTGCAGTAGGTTTTTCTCCCCCTCTTCCCTTGTGCTCTACAGTCCTGGCATAGCGCTTTCGTTGGTGTTTCTCAAGCAAGCCAAGCACAGCTGATTTTACTCCTTTGCCCCTTTACCCTCTGCCTTGAGCCCTCCCCCTGGAAAGCATAAAGTGGCCAGCTCTGTGCTTGCTAGGGTGCTAGAGTGATCACCTTGGGGCCTTTCCCTATCCACCAATTGAAAACAGTCTGCCAAACAGGGTTACTCTCTCATTATGCCTTGTTAGCCCTTATAACTACCAGACATTGTATTGTAAATCTATTTACTCATCTATTGTTTGGTATTGTTACCAGAATACCATCTCTATTGAGGAAAGGACTTTATTATGGTCACTAATGTCTCTCCAGCACCCAGAAACATTCCTAGCTTGTAGTAGGAGCTAAGTAAATATTTGTAACATATCAACTAATTTATCCCCAAATCAAATCATTTGTGGGAAGAGAATACAGAATAAGATTTTAACAGTGAATGTTGCCAGACACTGAAGAATTCTCTTATTCCAAATGGGTGCAAATAGCATTTGAGCTTTCAAATGTTCAAGAGCCACCTGTGTGTCTGTGTCTACATATGCACATACACACTTGTACACACACACTTATATACACATATATATTCATGTACACATAAACATACACATGCATATTTTATACATACACATGCATATGTCTCTGACCAAACAGGTAGATACAAATTTGGAGACCTTCATCCAAGGCTTCAACATTTCAGAATTTGGATTTGACAAGAAAGGCAAGAAGTCAGGGCAACTGAGCCAGCAAGACTGCTCACTGTGCACGAATTTCCAAGGATACAGTTGTTCTTGAACAATCACAGGCAGTATATCAAAATAAGCACTTTATTGAGTAGGGTAAAAGGAGTTGCTGGCGAGACTGTAAATTCTCTCCCAGAACAAATGATAACTGAGCCCAGGAGCCCTTTTGTCCTGAGGGGAGGGGGCATAAATTCCCTGAAAGTATCTGTCGCAGGGAATTGCTCAGCATTCATCATGTCTGCCTCCTGCATCATTCATGAGTGTCATAAGAGTCTAAAGAATTGGCACTTCATAGTGAAGATGATTAAATAGCCATTATACTTGTCTTTTCTGCTGCACAGTGGTTTTAAAGGAAGCCCATTCAGGTTGTAGCACCCCCCTTCCAGCCTCTTCCTGTTGCTTGTCTCTCGAGGGCTCCTGCAATAGAGGAAGGAGCACGGTGCATGGTGCATGTCAGCCTTGTACTTGTTGGGACTGGCAGATCCAGTGCACTGGCACTTTAGTTGGCTTGTTCCCCTACAGTGGAAACCATAGGGTTTGGGGGAAAATGCCACAAAGCTCACAGAACATCCTTTTCCAGGGAGTGTCAAATTTCCTAAGCTCTAGCTTAGATTCTGAAGTTATTCAGCTATAACTTTTCAGATATTTTCACATCTTTGCCCCTTCATTTCCTCATAAATTAAGAATAATGAATCTGAACAGGATTCCTTTATATATCATTTGTTTGCATCAAAATATAAGGCTTCAAATCATTATGTACCCAACAAAGCATATACGTGCAGAGTATATGAGATGCCATTCGACTTCTGTCCTCTCCCTGCCCCTCTTTCTTGTTTCGTATATGTGTTCTCTTCCTCTGCCACCTTTACCTTCTTTCTCTTTCTCTCTCTCTCACACACCAAAAATGATCTATAGTGATTCTGGCCTCCCAAGCAGTGTCATTAAGGGATAATTTGTAAATGAAAAAATTAAAATGTATTAACTGCATGAATATGTGGAATCTAAAGCAGAGCCTACAATAGTCATTGCCAGATACTTGGGTCTGGTAGAGGGAGAAGAGGAAGATGTCAGTCAGAGGCTACAAAGTTCAGTAGATAGGAGGAATATTATTTTGAGATCTATTGAACAGCATAATAAATAATAATGTAGTGCATATTTCAAAATTGCAAAGAATAAAATTTGAAAGTTCTCCCAAAAATAAGTAAGCAAGTTGATAGATGTGTTAGTGTGATTAATAATTACGTATTGTAAACATATATCATAACATTATACCCCATAATTATATATAGTTATAATGTGTAAATTGAAAATAAAAATTTTTAAAATTTAAAATAAAAAATATAAATAAACTTTTAGTCTCTAAAGGCAACAGAAAGAATATGGAATTACAAGGGCACTGGACTCTAATCAAGACACAGGATTTCTAATTTGGTTCTGACAGTCATCCACTGTGACCTTGAGCAGATTCTGTTGCCTCTCAGGGACTCAGTATTTGCCTGCTTAAATAAGGACACAAATGGTGGCTCCAGGGATTCTCTTTCCACTTTTTTGACATGTGGTTGTATGCGTCTAGTGCATACATCAGCCATCACAGGGAACACAAAGAAATACAAAACACTATTATCACTTCTGAGGAACTCAATGTGATGGGTCCCTAAGCCTGGCTGGAAACACACTCCAGCAGAGACAGCCTTCACTATTAAAGATGGATAACTTTTAAAACACTATATGATTTTTGACTGTGATTTCCTCATAATATGCATAACATGTGCCCCTGTTTGTCAGCTTCTCTCCAATGTATATGACTTTAGAATATTCTCTTTAAAAAAAACTCTGGACATGTGTTAAGGGACGGAGTTAGATGGGTATATTATGGAAACTGGATCATCATTTGGTGTGACCGGAGGTCTGACCCCCTTCAGACAAAATGTTTTCTCTGATAGCAAAGAAGTCAGACGACTTATGCTCCTGCGTCACCCATGGCTCCAGTGCAGGGAGATATATTGATCTTCAGTTTCCCCCTGGAAGGGATCTCCTCATTCCTCCTTATCCAGGCTTTCTCTAGATGTGGGAGGATCAATTAAAATGCCAGCCTTGGCACTTTACAATCTGCTGCTCTGGCCATGTGAGTCTGATTCGTTCTTGTTGCTGGCTTAAGAGAGATTAAAAGGAGCAAAGCTCTTCTCTAAGTTTCTTGATCTGCATGGTGGCGGCCAGTGTCAGAGGAAATTGGGACAATGGGAAAGGGAATAAATCCTTGAGAGTGATGTACATGTGATCTCTGGGAAGCAGACCCAGTGTTCATGCCGAGGCTTCAAATACTAGGTCATTCCTTTGGAGAATCTTCCAGTGCCCAATATAACCTGCCACCTATGTGGCACAATGTGAAGCAAAAGCTGAGGCTGAGAGATAAGGACAGGCAGGATATATGGCTGAATAAAGAGCTTTCAATTTCCTTTTCTTAGTAGATGGACAAGTATCGCAACATAAAAAAAATCCCACATCTAAAAACAGCCTACAATCCAAGTGCAGGCGGGCTATGTAGGAATCTTTTCACATGATTGACTTAATCAGAAGACCTAATCTAACAGGGAGGAGCACTGTATTAATTCAAATATGGCAGGTGCTATCTAAGTTTATTTAGCAAGAGCTAAAGACCAATTATCTTGTATTTTTACATAAAATTGCATTTTCTAAAAAGAGACCAGTATGTCTGAATATATCCATCATAACAAATCTTCAAGCTTTGATGGAAGTGACTGCTGTTTATTTGCAACATGTCATATCTGTACTGTTGAATCAATGCAAAAGTTATCATACTAGAACCAAGACGAGAGCCTAGGAAATGAGATTTTATAGACCTGCAGTTTGGCTTCATAAGTAAAAGCAAAAGGCCAAGACAGGAGCAGAAAGTGCCTCACTCAAGGGCCTGAGGAGGAGAGGACAGTTTTTAAAAGTAGAGATAATGCAGTTACCTCCTATAAGTCTAGGGTAAAGAATAAATAAGAAAATTGTTTTTATCCCTCAGAAAGGATGCTGAGGGGAGACAGAGAGAATGAGATGGGGCATGTGTTTGAAATATATTTAATTAGGCAAGAGAGATAAGTATCACCAAATATTAGCAAAGGGCAATTGCCTTGCTAAAAATCACAAAGGAAAAAAAAAAGTTATAAGCTAAGGCTTTGAAGAGGATAAAATATAAAGAAAATTAGGAGCTTACCTATTCAGAAGAAGTCAGCTTTTGAAAGTAAACTATAATCAGATTACCAAACTATTATGTAATAATGCACTGATAGGTTTTTCCATTGATTAGAGGTGAGGGATAAAGGTTTGCTAAATGACTAATGCAAATGACTTTGACAACTTGGAGTTGACTTTGATCCATTTTGATCTCTTATGTGACTCTTGGCTCTCATTGATTTGAAGAAGAACAAAACCATGTGGCCCAATATTTCTAGAGATATTTTTATTTGAAAAATTGAAAATGTTTCCTATATTAAGTAGAGTCAATCATAGTATTAAGTAATCTACCTGCTCTCCCATGTTAGCCTCACAGAAAAAACACCTATGTGCTCAG
Source organism: Geosciurus inauris (assembly GCA_004024805.1). Classification (NCBI taxonomy): domain Eukaryota; kingdom Metazoa; phylum Chordata; class Mammalia; order Rodentia; family Sciuridae; genus Geosciurus; species Geosciurus inauris. The sequence goes on along the minus strand of PVHX01006160.1, from coordinate 33,465 downwards.
TGAGAAATACATTGTTAGGGCTGATCATCTCATGAAATATTATGCAAGCACTTAAAATAATAAAGGTAATAATATGATAATAGACAGGTTCAAATACCAATATGGTAAGAGGTCTCAAGATTATCTAAGTACTATAATTACAACCAAGTGCAAACAGTTTTTCTGTAGATGGAGGCCACAGAAAAAGGCAAATAGCTCAATGGGTGTTCCTGGAGAAATCAATTTACATAATCTTTCAGATCCTCTGAATAACAGAGAAGTATCTGGGAAATAGCTGAGCAGAATCTAAGTGCATTCTGTGATGACACAGAAAGAAGCATGGTCTCACTTGGAGCTTAAAATCATGGACTTTCACAGTTGTCGAGTTTGAACGGAACATTTGAACCACAATCACACAAGAACACAAAACTCAATAAGTCCCATGTTAGATTTATCAAACACTGAAGTGCACTTCCTTTTCTATCTATAATTTTATGGTCACAAATTTAAAAACTCTGAATCAACCCCTGATCCTCCCTTTATTCTTCACCAGATATCAAATGAACCATTAAGTCTTTTTAATCTTCTTGTCCTCAGCATCCACTTTCTCTTCTCATTTCTCAGGCTTACTGACCCAGCCCCACTTAGCTCCCACTTTTACCTCTGGGTTATTTCAATGATCTTTCTCTCCATCCACATGGATACCTCCTTCCACACTGCACAAAGTTAGTTTTTCTCAAATATAGGTAAGTATGTGCTTCCCCACTGACCAACTCTTTCAAAGCTAAAAACATTCTGTTAAAAATTTGATGTAAGACTATAATTCATTTACTAAATTCAAGCTTATATATTCAGGGAAGCGGGTGTAACACAGTGGTAGAGTACTTTCCCCTGGCTTCCAGCTCCAGCACTGCCAAAACTAGACAAGCTTAGGTGCTCATAAAATAATGAAAAAAAATTATCAGGTAGAAATTGTAGGTGTAATCCTTGAAGTATTTCTGATATAAAAACAAAAACTATCAGGAAAGCACTGGCTTATCTACTAAGGTCCAACTATCTTACTATGACATTCAGTATTCTGTAGGGCCCTCACCACCCTATTTTCAGGAACCTTCTTTGCTATTGCCAGCTCTTCAGCCTCCACACTACCTATAAGAGATTATGCCCTGTTCCCCAAATATATTGTACTCCATCACATCTTTTCTCATGGCTTCCAAATAGAATGCCTTTCCATCTTTAAAATCAGGAAACTACGACTTCACCCTTAAGATTCAGAACAGGTTAAAAATGCACCTGACTCATGCTGTGGATTTCCACCTCATTTTTTTTTAATTTTTATTTATTTATTTATTTATTTATTTTTCTCAAAAGTTTTGAACATTATAAACAGGTCACATTGTATTATACCTACAGTATGCTTCTGAGTACATAAACGAAGTCAACAATTATTCTTATTTAAATTTCCCATACTAGTACATTTAATTTTTACTGATAGAATGTTTTGTCTCCTAAGGAAAGATTATTTGTTTTGTTTTGTTTTGTTTTTTTGGTAGCAGGATTTGAACTCAGAGGTACTCAACCACTGAGCCACATCCCCAGCCCTATTTTGTGTTTTATGTAGAGGCAGGGTCTCACTGAGTTGCTTAGCGCTTCTCTGTTGCTGAGGCTGGCTTTGAACTAGTGATTCTCCTGTCTCATCCTCCCAAAGTGCTGGGATTACAAGTGTGAGCCACCACGCCCGGGAAAGATTATTTTGACTAGTCACTTCAGTATATTTTGATGACTTCCAAAGCAAATCTTTCTTCATCCTTACTTAAACATTTTTCTTGACAAATCTTACCCACTTATTTTTCTTTGTGAAGTTCAGAAAGTTAAGATTTTGTTTAGAGGTGCCATAAAGATTAACAGAGTAAATATATTCATATTTTCCCTGTTCAGTAATATAAAATGACCTGTGCATAGAAGAAAAAGTTTTATGCCCTTTGAAAGTTACAGTTTTCTTTATATAGCCTATCTTTATATAACTTTTTTATTGAATTTATTTCAAGGTATTTTATAGATTTTTATTATTTTGTTTGGGATTTCCTCTTTTATTTCAACCTATTGCTTACTATAATTAAAACAAGCTACTAATTTTTTATTATGGTAAAACATACATAACAAAAATTTACAATAACTATTTTTAAGTATACAGTAATGCTGAATATATATTCCTTTGCATAGCATACCATGTTTTGTTTATCCATTCATCTATCAATGGGGATTTGTGTTTTTCTACTTTCTGGATATTGTGAATAATGCTGCTAAGAACATAGATGCAAATGTCCACTTAAGTCTCTGCTTTCAATTCATTTGAGAATACAGCTAAAAATGAAATTCCTGGACCACATGATAATTCTTGAGTTAATCTGAGAAATTGCCATACTCTTTCCACCATGGCAATGTTTTAATTCTTATTAGCAGTACAAAAGTTTTCCAAATTCTCCACATCCTTACTAGCACTTGTTATTTTCTGGTTATTAATACCAGTCCTCCTACATTGTATAAAATGATATTTCAGAGAGGTTTTGGTTTGCATTTCCAAATCAACTGGTCACCTTAAGTTCATCTTTTCATGTGCATATTGGTCATCTGTATACATTATTTGGAGAAATATGCACTCAAGTCCTTTGCCCATTGACTTTTCATATTTTGGCAGTACTGGGGGTCAAATTCAGGGCCTTGTGTATGCTGAGCCTGAGCTCTGTCATCTATTCCAGTCCTACCCATTCTAATGTGGGTTGATTTTTGGGTTGGAGTCTATATATTCTCAATACTAATTCCTTAACAGATACATATATCTGTTAAGGATACATATATCATAAATATTTTCTCCCATTCTATGCAGTATTATTCCACTTAGTTGATGGTGTCTTTTGATGCACAAAACAAATCTTCATTTTGAAATCCAATTTATCTACTTTTCAGTTTTGTTGTCCAGCTTTTGATGTCATGTCCAAAAATTTATGGCCAAATTCAATGTCATGAAGTGATTCCACTAAGTCTTCTTCTAAGAAGTATATGATTTTCATTCTTATGTTTAAGTCTTTATCTATGTTGAGCTAATTGATTTTGATGCAAGGTAAATATCCAATGTGACTGTTTTGCACATTGATATTTAGTTTTCGTAGCAACATTTGTTGAAAAGATTATCTTTTCCTATTAAATAGTCTTAGCACTGTTGTATAAATCATTGTATCATCTTTGGCAGGATGACAAGATATTAATTTTTATGTATTTATCTTATTTTAGATCAACTTACCAATTTTAAGGATTTTAGATGAGTTATTTGGGACATATATATATTTTTAATCATGTAGTTTTGAAAATTATTGTATTCTTTTCTAATATTTTATAATACATTTCATTTATTGCATTATTTTAGTAAGAATTTCTGAAAACAATGAGAATCAATGCTGTCATTATGAACATTGCTATCTTCATAATTATAGTGGCAAGAATATACAATTTTACAATTGATCATGTGTTACTTTGTTTTTGATAGTTACTATCCTATTTAGAACATTTTGTTCCATTGCTGTCTTAATTAAATTTTTTGAAAGGATAGCTCCAGGATATATTTTAAATCCTGGATAAAATTATATTATAATTCTACTTTAATTAGTTGATGTAATAAAGTTAGGTAAGTAGATACCTTTATGTTGAAACACACTACTTCACACATTGCTGGAGGGTTGTATTTAGTCTTTTAATGTATCACTGATGTGTTTATTCCAAATTTTTTATTGATTATTTGTAAGTAAAATAATTGTGTTTGCTTATGCTATAGACTTATCAGGTGTTCATTTTAAGACTATATTGGGTATGTAAGAGACGAGGAACATCTTAATCTGGGCCACTATGACAAAAGGCCCTATATTGGGTAGCTTTGTAAATAGCTTGTAGTTCTGGATCCTGGGAATCTAAAATATGGGCAGATTCTGCTGGTGTCTGGTGAGGGCCTGCAACCCCACGAACATCATCGTCTCTCTCAACCTCTCATTGTTTTTGGTATAACCTAAGTATAGAAACCATTAAGAATTTCTTTGTCAGCAAGAACATCATCAGTGCAACAAATGCTCTGATTTGGAATGAATAGGAATGAATGAATTTTCTCTGGTTCAATTCCTAACTTATCCTTAGTTGTGATTGTCATTCCTTGTCAGATCCTTTGACCAGGACTTATTGTGTCCCTGTGTGTTTCAGGCCTGTCATAGTTACCAGGGGTTCTTTTCTATCCAGAAATTTTCTACATATGAGAGAAAATGAATTTAACTGGCTTTCATTAACCACATCAGCTATTGAAAATTTACTATATGGAATAGAAGGGCACAGCTCAATACTATGGACCCCTAAAACCAAGTACTTAAAGAATGATACGATTTCCCCTCTTGGTATTTGACATTTGGTCTTCCCTCTTTTGAGTCCATGTTTATTTTCTCAGAATGCCTCCCTGTGGTATGGGTGTGGCCAGAGCAGTGTGTGCCTCTCCTGTCCCAGCTTCATCATCAGAAAAGTGCTGGTGGAAGAGGGTTTCTCGGGCTCCATATTAAAAAAAAAAGTGAAGTGCTCTGACTGGCTAAGCTTGGATTAATTTGTTATATCTTAGTGAATCAGCCGGACTTGAGTGCATATTCTTTTAAGGTTTTGACAATAACAATGTCCATTTGCATCATGCAGCTGATTTGGGGGAAAATCACAATTTCCATGTGAAGAGGTTCAATGTTTCCAGATGAGGACACAAGATGTACTGGGACGGTGAAATAAAGAAAGTCCTGTACGGATACCAAAAATGTGAGCAGTCTTTCACTTTGAGTTGCTCATTAAAAAAAAATGGCAACACTGAAATATTTCTAGAGTTCCATATTATATACATATTAGCTATTTTGGTCTTTAGTACAACTCTTGAAGATTATTAGGCAGGAGAAGCAGCATCTTCTTAACCGTGGGAAAACAGAGATGCTGTGAAATTAAATGATTGTTACATGTTAAGCAGCATGGTTATAATAGTTGACATGGCTTCCTCTTCTCCTGACTCTAAGATGATTTCTGTGATTGTTATGGTTTGGATGTGAGGTGTCCCCCAAATGCTCATGTATGAGACAATTCAAGAAGGTTGAGAGGAGAAATGATTGAGTTCTCTGAGAGTCTTAACCCAATCAGTGAATTAATCCCCTGGTAGGGATCATCTGAGTAGTAACTGAAATGGTAGGATGTGGCTGGAGGAGGTGGGAATTGGGGCGTGGCTTTGAGCTATGTATTTGTATCTGGCAAGTCTCTCTCTGCTTTCTAGTCAACATGCGAGCTATTTCCCTCTGCCACACTCTTCTGCCATGATGTTCTGCCTCACCTGGAGCCATAAGGAATGGAGCTGGCCTTCCATGGATTAGCACCTCTGAAACCTGTGAGCCCTAAATAAACCTTTCCTCCTCCTCAGTTGTTCTGATCAAGTCCTTTTAGTCACAGAAACATAAAAGCTGACTAAAACAGTGATTAAGAAATATGTGTCCCATATAACCAAAAGTCATTACCCTTCAAAAGTATTAGCCAACTTTTCCAGAAAAATCACGTTTTATGAATTAGAGTCACAAATACACTAAAGTAATCTCTGTATAGCCCCTGGCCCTTCAAAGTGTGGAGTTCATATAAATCAGGCATTTAAATCAAAGCTCTTGGAAATAGGCAACAATTTCTCATCTGTATTTATTTTTTGGAGAATATTCAGTACTTGTAAGTTCTTTGATTTCTCGTATTAGAGAAAGAATTTCAAAGCTGCAGAATAAAAAGAGGAAAAGGAAGCAGATAAATGTGTTCTGAACTTCCTCTTTCTTCTAACCTTGTTCTGTGAGATGTCATCAGAGGGAATGCATTTAGAAAAAAAAATGATGCTACAGAAAGGGCTATGGAATAATTATAAAACTATCATCTTTATTTTTATTTTCACGTATTTATATTTTGCCTAAGGACACATGTATATAGGGTCTTTGCTCTTGGTTTGTACTCTATCAAACAAAATGATAACATTAATGTCCTTAAATTTGTCACATTACTTTTCTACCATATATCCCTTTGAAGTAAAATTTGAGATGTATGTATTTATTTATTTCTACAGAAACAATTTGCAGCATGATTTAGGAACCGAAGGATAACATAAAACAATTTGACTCAAAATGAGTGTGATTTTCTTATCTGAACCTGCTAAAAATTCACTGAAGAAAGATCATTCAAATGTCTTTGTGGTTAAGTTTTGTTTTGTTTTGTTCTGTTTTTTTATAAATTGAAAGTTATGTTCTACTCCATCAGAGGAGACACTGTAAACACTAACTGATGAGTATTTATAAAATATTTCCACATGGGGTTAAATGATAAAAAGCAGAGCTGGATTAATGGACACTGTAGTTCTTATTTCTATATTTTCATTCTATTTCCATGCCTGAATGACAATGTGAGATATGCAAGTATAGGTGAGAAAATTTCATTGATTAATTGAACAATGTTTATCTTCTGAGCATTCATAGTGTAGATAGATAAATTAAACAGACTTGTGCTCCAGGAACTTGTAGTACACAGGTTGCTGGATTTTCATTTGGTTTGGTGATAAAACTTAATATTTATTTTTCTTAAACCTGAAAACCATGAGATTTCCTAGGACTTATTTTGTTTGTCTATTTAAGAAACCAGCATGGTCGTGAAAGTTCAATGAGGTCATCTCTGACATAAAGCTCATTGGGTTCACCCTCTAGAGTGTTCAGTAGGTGGAGTAATTATTCATGAACAACCTACTGCCTGACCTTGTTATACACACTTTATAGGAGAATGGATGAGCTCAGATAAAATTATTGTTGTCTAAGTAAGATAAAATGGTCACCCCTTCCATGCTGCCATTTCTATCGGGAAAAGATGAGGTTTCCAGCTTGTTGGTTTTTTGACTGCATGTTAAAAACCCATTATCGTTCATTTCCTTACCCGGACACAAAGTGAATGTAAGAGTTGAGGATTTTAGGGAAACAGTATAGCCAAATAAAAAGCACATAGTTTGCTAAATCAGACAGATCTGGATTAAATTCCTGATTTCACTAGATATTTGGTAGGAGATGTTGGTAAGTTATTTTGCCTTATTTTATAACCTCTCTTACCTTTAAAATGGAGACAGTAACTGTTACATGATGAATTATGCCCCTCCCCCCACGAAATTTATATACAATTATGCCTTGGTCTCTGTGGGGACTGGGTCTAGAAACTACTGCATATATTGAAATCCACAGGTGTTTGATTCGCTTATATACAATGACCTGGTATTTGCATACAACCTATGAACATCCTTTTGTATACTTTGATTTTTCCCTGGATTATTTATAATACTTAATGCAAAGTAAATGTTCTGTAAATAATTATTATGCTGTGTTGTTTAGGGAATAATGGCAAGAAGAAAGTTTGCACATGTCTACTACAGACATAATTTTTAAAAAATACTTTGATTTGCTGTTTGTTGAATCTGTGAGCACAGAACCCAGGAATATTTGAGGCCAACTTGAGAATATCTTAGAATGTGACTGTAGCCAGGCATGGTGGCACATGCCTGTAATCCCAGTGGCTCCAGAGGCTGAGACAGGAGGATTGCAAGTTCAAAGCCAGCCTCAGCAACTTAGCAAAGCCCTAAGCAACTCAGAGAGACCTTGTCTCTAAATAAAATACAAAAAGGGCAGAGGATATGACTTAGTGGTTAAGCACCCCTGGGTTCAATCCCTTGTATCTGCCTCCAAAAAAAGAAAAATGTAACTATAATTCAGAGCTATAGTATTTGAAGACAGAATTAAGTTAAATGAGATCAGTAGAGTGGGCTTTAATCAAATATGACCGGTATCCTTAGAAAAAGAGAAAAATTAGGACATAGGTGGGTACAGAGGGAAGTCCATGTTTAGACAGGGGAAAAATGGCTGTCTACTAGTCAAGAAGAGAGTATTCAGAAGAAACTAACTCTGCTGACATTTTGATCTTGGACTTCTAGCCTCCAGAATTGGTAAAAAATTAATTTCTGTTGTTTAAGCCACCCAGGCTGGCTGTAGAACCTCACTATACAGCCCTAGCAAACTAATAATATAGCAACAACATCTCAAGTGAGAGATACAGGGATTTGAAATACTATATTGAATACTATAATATATAGTAAATAATTCATATATATAACTGATGTGACTATTGATATTAGTATTAGCATTAGTATTAGAATTACTATTGCTAAACAGAACCAAAGAGCGTGTGAAAGAAATAGTTATCCCAAAGGAAAAACAATACACTTATGAAAATTCTTTTAGGAAAGAAAGGACTTGATTATGTCCCTGGAAGCTTTATTTTTAGATCAGTTTTAGTGTCTAAAACATTGCATACTATACCACCTATCATGTTTTTGCTTAGTGGAAGTCTCCTGGAATCTATGAGTAACAGTGATTTCTATGTTTTCTTGTATAGCATGTTTCTGAAGTAATGTATTTCTGAAAATCATTACCCCCAAAGACTTAGAATTAGGGTGTATTTGTCAGCATTCAAAATGTATTCAGAAACTACATATGATTTTTATTTTACTTAAACATTGGAGGAATAAAGGTATATATATGTGTGTGTATATATATATATATACACATATATATACATATTATATATGTGTGCATATATACATATTTTATATATATATATATATATATAGCAACACAGCAACAAGATATCTCAATAGTTGGTATCTGATTTAGACACACAATTGTTTGTTTCTTCTTCATTACTCCTGGAAAATCTATGATAGAATTTCCATCAACATCTCCAACCAAGCATATTTGAAGGAACTTAGTATATCCATGAAGAATGATTATTTTTGATGCTACTTACCACTGGAATTCTTATTTCATGGAAAAACATTGAGTTAGTTGGTAAAATTTTATGGGTTTTATGTTTTTTCCCCACCAGCTCCTCTGGTGCCTGTGGCACTGTGGCATTGCATAGAATATGTAAGGCTTTCACTGCACAAAAGTTTGAGTTTCAGTATGACTGAGCATACTTAATACTAGACTGAACCAGTACTGGCTCTGCTGGGAAGTCTTTGAGTTGAAATCTTGTTTCTGGGATTCCAGGACATGCTATGTAATGTTGCCTCTATAAATCTCAGAAGGTAATGGGTTTGGGCTTAATGTCCATTTAGTTTGAATCATTCTTCCTTTAAGAGAGAGAGATTGCCCCAGCTGGAGGGAGCCCCCACCTTGCCTGAGCACTGTTTAAGAAATGGAGCTTGGCTGTCCCTAAGGATGTATTTGATTCTCAGGTATTGTCAGATTCTTGGTTTACTGAACAGCAAATATACTATTTGTTTACTAAAGAAAAAAGATGTTCTTAAAAGAAAAAAAACTTTCTCTTTTAAGGTTCATTTCTTCAGCTTTCCTTCATTTAAGATTACTTTATTATTGGTTTTGATGTTTATTTTTAAAAATTCAGAGAGCCTGACTAGCCTGACTAGATCCCTTACCCTATGCTCCCTCGTGACTGCCTCTGCAATGTCTTTTTTTGCAGTTTTCCATCTGTCATTCACCCTTCTCTCCTCCTTGCAGGGCTCTGGGGAGGATGGCTAGGGATTCTGTTAGGGAGCTTCATCACATGGGTCAGCAGGACAGTCTGTCCTGGGGGGAAGAGGTCAGAGTTAAGAAAGGGAGATCCAATTCTATTCTCTGCTCCACCACTGAGCACCACACCAGGTAGCTGAATTTCTTTGAGCCTCCATTTTCTATTTTATTAAAATAGTAACAAAAATATTTGCCACTAAACCTTCAGCAAGTATTGAAGAAAATGGCATCAAATGAGGCACTGCCAAAGAGGGCAATTTGAAAACCAATCAATGCTATGGAAATACTATTTCCCACTGTTAGGAGAAAATGCACAAGATGGAGCCCAAATAGCTAAGAGGACAGCGGTAGAAGGAAACCATAGAAACAACCAACTAATATAAATCAAGAAACTATATTCTTTGGACCATCAGTTCTCATAAGATTCTGGAGCTTTCTGAGATTATGCCTCCATTAGCTACAAGAGGTATATGTCAGTTTCAAAGCCACAAGTCTTTTCAGTCTTTCCATTTTGGTTGTATTAGCCATATGGTAATTGATATGAATAAAAGATAGTTTTAGTTTTATAGCAATAACTGTATCTACTGGTGGAGTGTATCTTATGTCATTGATGGTCCATCTATTCTCCAAAAGCATTTGCCAATTTATAATGAAGAACATAATTGTGGAGAAGCTTGATGAAGGAGCACTCATATAGCAACAGGCAACCTGAAATAACAGAGGAAGCCACCTACACGTTACTATCATGAGATTTTAGACCATGTTCTCAGGCCATCTTCAAAGTGCCTCAGCCTAGCATCCTGTTTCTCATTCTAGATGATGTACCACATGGCTTGCACTTCAAGTATCCCATTTGTTTTTTTAAATTTTTTAACCTTATACTTATCTAGAAGTAATTTATCTAATTCCTTTTAAATTTAGGTCTCTTGGGCTTTCAAAATGTATTGAACTTATAATTACATAATGAGAAAAATAATAAATGAACTACAGGCAGCCAATTTTATTTTCTAACTAAATTGCCCTTATTCTTTATACATGCACGCATGTGTACACACACACGTACATATGTATATACATGCACACATATACTTGTATACGTTATTTTTATATTTAGAATGAATCTTCAAGACCATAATCCTACTTCTGTGAGTAATTTACAAAAAAGGTGGTATGTTGTTTGGATATGGGACTGGAAATAGGAATAGTGTCATAAAAGCAGGGACTTGGAGTTTAAAAGTCAAATCAAAAACAATAACAACTATCCAAATGTTCTTAAACAAAGAAAAGGTTATTTGCCATCAGCATTTAAATGCTATTAAGATAAGTTGTAAGGGCTGGGGCTGTAGCTCAGTGGTAGAGCGTTTGCCTAGCATGCTTGAAGCACTGGGTTCGATCCTCAGCACCACATACAAACAATAAATGAATAAAATAAAGATCCATCAACAACTAAAAAAAAAAATTAAAAAAAAAGATAAGTTGTAAAATGCACCAAAGTTTTAAGAATCTTGGGAAAATATGTGACCTAGAAGTAAATGCATCCTTATTCTCTTAGAGAAGCCACATATTATCTGCTTCATCAGCTTATTGCTATCTACATTAAACAGCTCTCTCAATGTCCTTCAGGGCTGTGGTGGAGCCTTAGACCTTTTCTCCTGCCAGCTCTTCTCCCCATCACACAGATACACACAGACAACAGATACCAGCACACACACATCCATCTGCTTAATCCTGGCTCTAACAATTATCACCATCAGTTCCATCAAATTGAGTGAGTGGCTAGTCGATTATGAAACAGCAAGTCAAATTATTATTTGTGGGTTGTGGGTTAAATAACATGTCATACTTGTTAATATCTTTGAAGATGAGCTTTATCCACTTAATCCTGGTTAATGTGGACTGTGTAGAGATTCCGTTCATGAAATACTTTGTTAGAACTCGTCAAAGAGACTTCAGCTAATTGTAAACTTGCAAATGCCAAAGTGTTAAATAAATGGCCCAGGGGCCATATTTTCTTCAAATGAATTGATCATTTTTGCTATCATGAAAGAAAGTTGTATGGTCCTGATTATTAATACATGTAGTATGATCTTAGCACTGACATTCTGAACTCAGTGAGAAACTGGGTATCAGTAATTCTTGGCTCACAGGAGAAGGTATGTGATGTGGTATTGAATGGCTTGGAAATGAAAATCCTGAAAAAAGGAGGGCTCTTAAAGTTCTTGAGATGCTACCCCCAAATTTATTTGTAATCCACATTTTAAGATAACAAAGTTAGCTTTTTTTATTTGAAAATAGAAGTGAAACAATTATATGTTTCCTTTGGGACTCTAGGCATTTTATATAAATTAATTGAAAGTGTGTGTTTATTTCTAAAAACCATGCAAGACAGCAAAACATGAAAAATAAAGAGAAAAAAATCACATTATCAGAGTAGAAAATTGCAACTATTAGTTAACTTCCTGTAAAGCCAGCATTAGGCTCTGGAAGCACTCAGGGTCTTTATTCACCCTGAATAGTAAGCTCACTACCAAGAACAGATGTTTTCATACTACTTTTTGCATAGTAGAATAAGCCTTATACTAAGCACTTTTTATCTTTTATTCTCTTTTCACCTATAGAGTTAGAATTATCTAACATATATAATACATTATATATATCTATCATAAATTTGGAACCAAAGAAGCAATAAAATAGTTCCTTAAATCAGATTTTATATCAATTCATCTCATCTAACATTGTCATAGTGAGATTTTGTTATTTGTTCATTTAAAAACTGAAGTTACCACAATCTCTTCAACATCGTATGTAAGAGGTTGTATATCATTTTATATGTTCTTCCCATTTATATCAAAGCACTGAGAATTGCTGGACAGGGCCGTAAAAAATATAAGCAGAATAGAAGATTCGTAAATTTTATCTTTGTGATGAGAAGGGTGAGAAAGCTTTTAAAAACATGCAGATTGGGGGTGAGGGCTTTTGTATTCATTCTCTTTTGGTATTAGAAGAAGAAGTGAATACAGACAGCTTTGCCCCAATGGATCAGTTTATTGTGCAATTACATGGACAGGTAGTGAAAAAAGGCTCTTGGAGACAGGTGGCTCAGGCTGGGGATTTAAAGGAGGCATCAATGATTTAAGTGAAATATCTGAGCTTCTGTTCTCAAATTTGTAAAACTGTTAACAAAAGAAATATTCCATACAATTGTAGAGAACTTTCATCTAACAAATTTGTATAGACTTTGCAAACTGTAAAGTTCTATGTATATTATTTTTTTTTTTTGCAATGAGTTTTTTACTTTGTTTCTTTGTAGCAACAAAATTATTTCCTGATAAGAGTATGAATATACCTCTGGGGCAGAATCCACTATGTGGTACAAATTCACTATGTATTTAGGATAGAATCGGGTAAGATTTTATAAGTTGCCATGAAATGTCACAGGCTGATTTGCATTTTTAGTAATTTTATACATTAATCACTGAGTAAACTTCAGTTTTCCAAATAAAGAATGAAGGGAGGAATGATGACATTTGTAATCATCTACAGAAAGGGACTTATTTAAATTCTTCAAAGATGGAGAGATATCAAGGGTAAATCATTATACCCACATTTCTAATTTTAAGAAGCTTTGAGGGTATTTGTGGCTAGTAAGGAGCAAACATTGTTTTGCATATAGACTTCATCATAAACTTTGCATACCACAATCCCAAATTGTGGGAGGCTTTCCAGAGACCATCCCCTAAGGATTGAGAAATTCATAAAAGGAAAATAATGTCATGCTACATGTAATATATAAACTGACCAAATTGAAATGACTTGGGTAGTGACCTTTCAAGGAGGACAAATGACATTCTATATATAGTATTTAATGTGGCTTCCTGCTTTACAAAGATGACATATGACATATACTCCTAATTGTAGCCTCAAAGGAGTTTGTTATTTCTTAGCAAGCTGTATAACTCATCTCTTCTTCAGCCAACATATCACTCAATATTTTCTATAAACTAGCCCTGATAATAAATGTGGACCAGTTCTTGAGATTTTTAGTAACTGCTAAAGATATGTGAATGGTTGTCTAATGTTATTTTAAAAATAGTTTTAAAGGTTAGAACACATTGGCTGGGATATTCACAAGAAAATCTAGTGCCAAATGTTCTTTGGACTTTGAGCGGAGTAACATATGGAAGTACTCGCTCTGGGTAGCATGCAGAAAACTGTGAAGGCTACAATGGGGTAGTCTATTTTGGCCACCAAATTGAAATATTTTTCCCCAAATCAGAATTTAAATTTGCTTCTTAAAATAGATTCTGGGGCTGGGGTTATGGTGCAGTGGTAGCGTGCTCGCCTAGCACGCGTGAGGCACTGGGTTTGATCCTCAGCACCACATAAAAATAAAATAAAGATATTCTGTCCACCTACAACTAAAAAAAATAAATTTAAAAAAATAAAATAAAATAAAATAGACTCTGAACATTTTTTAAATATTTTTTTTGGTTTTTCTTCCTGTTTGTTTTATAGGTAATTTAAATTTTGTAAATTTTTAGTAGTCTCTGGTTTCACACTGATAAGAGGAAATTCATGAGTAAACAATAAAAAGCACTGATAAACCAACTAATTGTAACTGAAATTTATTTACTGGGTTTTGTTTTGTTTTGGTTTTTGCTGTGTCTCGTTTAGTTTGGAAAAGGAATTTGAAACTGTTATTCTAATACCTGATAAATACTACCCCTGGAGGAGAAAAACATTCATTTTTAAACATTTTGGAAATAATTTTAGTCACCATGCTTATAGCAGCATAATAGTGAAATAGGCAAAAACTTTCTGTCTTACAAGTTGAACATTCCTAATACAAAATTCTAAAATCTGAAATGCTTCAATATCCAAACTTTTTCAACATTGACAGGGTGCCACAAGTGGAAAATTCCATCTGACCTCATGTGCAGGGTTGCAATTAAACCGTAAATTACCTTCAAGATACGTGTATAAGTTGTCTATATAACATAAATAAATTTTATGTTTAGACTTGGGTCCTATCCCCAAGATATCTTATTATGTCTATGCAAATATTCCAACATTTTTTAAGAAATCCAAATTCAGAAACACTTCTGGCCCCAAGCATTTCAGTTCAGGAATGCTGCCCTTTATAACTTGGTGTTCTCAGGCCACAGCTCTCTTTTTTGTGGATGGAGAAGGTATAGGCAGGAGAGAAATTGTGCCTTTGACTTCCTCATTACACTGATTGTGGTGAGGCATCCCTGGAACTATTCCCTGCTCCACTGATCAGAATATTCTGATAGCCAAAGATGGGGGACACGTTCTTTATCTCTTGTCTGTCGTAGCCAAGATGAGAAACTAATTTTGCTGTTGAGAGAGACAGAGAAGTTCTTTGTCACAATGTACCAAAGCTCTTAGACACAGCATGTAATTTGCCCTCTACTATTATGCAGCAGGAACTTAGGATGTTAGGAATGTCTCTCACTAATGTCTGCCTTGTTATTCATTCCTTGTCCCTCCTTTTACTGGCAACTTTAATTTGGGGTGACAGATGCCTTCTGAGGCTTTGGAAGTCATCCCTCTCAGTAACCAAATCCTGTCCTGCGGGGGACGTTTCCTCTCTGCAGCTGTTCTGTGCAGCCTCGGCAGTGTACTAGAGCGGGCAATAGGCAATACAGTGCCCTGACATCTCGCTCTCTCCTTGGCTCCACAGCTGGCGCTACGTATATCTTTGGGAAAAGCGGTGGCCTCATCCTCTACACCTGGCCGGCCAATGACAGGCCCAGCACACGTTCTGACCGCCTGGCGGTGGGCTTCAGCACCACGGTGAAGGATGGCATCTTAGTACGCATCGACAGTGCTCCAGGTCTTGGCGACTTTCTGCAGCTTCACATAGTGAGTACCTGGCCTTGGCCTGCATTCTCTTATCTCCCTGGTGGTCTCAGTTGGTGAGTCAGATAAATGCAGCGGAACACTCCACACTGATGCACAAAGGTGCATGTGCTTACAGGAATTACCTTCCATTGTGTGACCCATCATGCTCATACATGCTTCCGTGATAAAAAATTAAAAACTCTTCCCTCTGTCTCATGAATATAGAGAGGAGAAAAAAATTCTTCTCCTCCAAACTCCCTTTCCCAACTTCGTGGTTTGCAGATAAACATCTTGCAGATCACTTGGGTGTAAACAAGAGATTGATTTACCCAGGCATGGTTCAACTTACTTGGTGCCAATAGCAAAGTTAACTGAAGTGTTAATGATTTCCTGGGCTGGGGTTGGGCAAAGTTTTAAAAGGCCAAGGGGTGAATACTTTGGACTTCATGGGCTAATCATATAGTCTCTATCAGAGCTACTCAGTTTTGCCATAGATAATACATCTCTTCAATGCATGAGATTGAATTCCAGGAAAAATGTATTTACCAAAATTGGCCACAACTATGGTTGGTGACCCTTGTCCCAAGATGCAAATATCACTGTAGAGATATAAAGAATGTGTGATTAAAAACTGAGGTCAGAGCTCCAGAGTGGGTGGGGCTATTTCAAGGGAAACAGCACAACGACCAAGATTTGTGTTGTTCATGAATATCATATATCTAGCATTTTGTTTAGGTTTTGCATGTATGAAACCAATAGGACTATACCTTGAGTCCCTGTAGATATTAAGAACATACTGCAAGTCTAAGAAATTAAAATGATTTGAAGGGAAAAAAAAAACGCTTTGTTATGAGGATAGGAAATATTTTTATAGCAACAATTAACCCATTTTATCACCTGTGCAGTCTGCAGCTAAGAAAGTAGGCTAAAGATATGATTCTCATCTATAAGCACCCCAAGTGCAGCCACCAAGAGCAAAGAGAGGAATTGTTCTCATTAGTTAGCAATGACAAGGCTGGAAAGAATGGATTTAATTTGGAGCAATAAGAATTCAGTTTAAATAGCAGGGGGAAAACAGCAGTTAAGAAAAAAAGATCAACTGGGAATTAGTACCAATCTGTAAAAAGAAGAAAAAGGAACATTGACAGAAATTCTTGAATCAGAGTTTTGCTGATATGCAGGTCCAGGGAGAGAAGCAGGACTTAAGATTTCATTGCTGGGCTCCAGATTTGGGGGAGTTCATCTTTAGCAACTGCCCCTTCAACATGCCTTGGAAGTGGGAGCAGCTCAAGTTTGAGACTAGAGCTGGCAGCTTGTTTGGCCCATTAGGAGCCAGAACAGAGCAAGACACTACTTACAAATGCAGGAAAGGATTGGTTAGAAATGATGGCCTTCAATATGTGGAAGAGGAGTCTTGAAGAGAGTTGTGAATTTTTAATTCTTTCTCAGACGTTTCAAGAATGATATGGTATAATGAGCCTGAGCATAAACATTTTAAAAAGCCACACCAAGGAGCAAAGAGAAAGGCAGCCATAATTCTACAGTTCATCTTTATTTGGTCTCTAAAAACCACCATGATTTACAGAACTCTTGGAGATTTATGCTGCATATAACTTAATGACTATTTCATGGCAGCTATAACTAGGATATTATTACCAGCTCACTTGCATTTTCATGCTGATTTATCTTCTTTTTTTGTTCAGTGTGACTTACTCAGAAAAATATGATTTGGCATGGTTATGAGCATCTTTTTGAGTCAGCTAATGTGCTACTAGTTTATCCAGTTGTCCCTATTCATGTTTTTAGGGTATCTTCGCTTTTAAGAAAGAGGTTTTCTTACTTTTGATGGTTTCCTTGGAATTGATGATGTTTTTGTACAATGGATGTGTAAGTACCAAGAAGTTCTAGGAGGAACTAGAATATTCTGGTATATTGTATTATGCCATTATAATATTCTGTCCTTTCTTGAGTGTTCTGAAAAAATGAATGCTTCTAAAACACATTTGTTTGTATTCATTAGTGTGTGCACTCTGTATAAGCATTCATATTAGGTTTTATGGTATATTTCTTTGTTTATGAAAAGCAAAAGTAGCAGAAAATTTTCATCACAATATGTAGAACCCTGTTGGGGTGCTGTGTACTTACTCCAGTGATGCTATGATTCCTAAACATTCTGGGAAATCCCAGTAGATTTTCCTGCAAAGCTTGGGTTAGAAAATGATCTCATCTGCCTGATCATTTCAGAAGAAAACACAAATGGGCCTACAATATGAAAAATGCACATAATTCTGTGGTGAACCTGACCCATCATGACCCTCTCAAGCATGGGGCTCCTTCATTGGTCTAGTTGTTTGAAACCACGTTTTATTTCTTAATGGATTATCTCTTTCTCTATACTCCTTATCAAAATTGAAAATAAAGGAATCCAAATAGAAGACTGCAAGGCCTTTTTACAAAATTGGCTTCTTATTTTGGATATTTATGTAGATATATCATTGAAATAAAGCCATGATTGCCAATTAAGGTATTTTATAAGACTTTTACAATCTGTAAAAGGTGGTTTTGTTTGTTGAATGGTTTGTTTCCTTGTACTAAAGAAAATTAGTTGAAAAGCAACTAATTTTCAACTAATTTTCAACTAAAGGGGTCATTAAAAAAGTGAAAAAGTTTGGGCAAGAAGCAAAAGATTTCACTCCACCTTGCCATTTGCATGGGAGAAGAGAACTTGCTAGGAAAACAAGACATGATGGCAGTATTCAGAGGAGATGCAAGCTTGTGTCTTAGTTTATTTTGTGCAGCTGTAACAGAATACCTGTGGTTTGATAATTTATAAAGAACAGAAATTTATTTCTCAGTTTGGGAGGTGGGAAAGATCAAGAAGATCAAGATGGCAACAGGTTAGAACTTGGTCTCGGTGCTTCCACAAGGATGATTTGAACACTGTCCTCTAGAGGAAAGGTTGTCATGTTTTCACATGCAGCAGAAGAACACAAAAGTAGAAAAGAGTGAAACTGTTCCTGTAAGCCCTTCCACTTTATGGAAGTACTGGGGATTGAATCCAGGAGTGCTCTACCACTCAGTTACATCCCCAGTCCTTTCTGTTTCATTCTGAGATAGGGTCTCTCTAAGTTTGAAGCTAGCTTTAAACTTGGAATCTTCCTGCCTCTACCTCATGAGTAGCTGTCAATACAGGCATCTACCACTGTGCCTAGTACTGCAAGACTCCTAACAGTATTAATCCACCTTCATAAAGACCCCAACCCTCAACACTGTTGTATAGGATATTAAGCTTCCAACAGATGAATTTTGGGCAACACATCCAGACCATGGGAGGAGGAAAATTCCAGTGAGAAGAAAAAAGGACAGAAATCTGCCTTTTGCAACAGCAGGGATTATATGGGAGTGAAGCTTCATTCTTTGAGTATGCATGTTAATTGGGGAAAGAACTTCAGTGCTACCTATAATGGTGGTCAGGCTAATCAAGTTGTTTTAAAAACAAAGTATAAATGAAAATGTGTGTGTGTGAGAGAGAAAGAGGGAGAGGGAGATAGACAAAAAGGGAGAGAGAATCAAACAAGATGGAGACAAACAGAGGAGAAAGTTTGTGTTTTTAATATAAACTGGCAACTTCTAGAAATTCTTGAAGTGTTCTTTGTGGCTTCAACACTGTCACTGTAATAATTCGTTTTTATTCCCAAGTTAGCTTATTTGAAGGAACTGAAAATGGTCTTTCAAGAATACCAGGGAGTCTGACTCTGAGCTGAGCACCCATCCTAGAATAGTCCACAACAATAATGGCAGGTGGATTATCCCGCTAGCCTTTCGCTCTCTTACTTTGAGCTTTACACTGGAAAGGTTTGTGTGAGCAGCAGAGATTCCAGCAGGTGGGGATCTGGCTTCTACTAGGTATGTCTGTTGCAGGTGCCAAGTGGGCCATTGTGGATGTACAATGCTCACTTACCACACCTTTTCTAAGCTAGAAAAGGTCTCGTATACTATCCCTCCTCGTATAATTGAACTTTCCCTTTTCTCTTCCTGTCATCTCGAAACCCTACTCTTTAAGACCTATTTAGGAAAATAGGTATCTTCTTAAACTCATGCTTCATTAAGAAGTATCTTGAATCATTGACTAATTAGTTTCAGTCTTATTGTAATCCTTCTCCCAGAAGGCTAAGGTCAGCTGCTGTGACAGAATTTGAGTTTTGATTGGAGAGTGGAAGAAAATGAAGGATAAGTGACCATGACTAATTTGAGGACATGCACTGTTGTGTAAGATGGTAGGAATAGGTGGAGCAAGCTTGGGCAAAATTTAGGTATTTGTGCCCTGTGGGAAATAATTGGGACAAAGAAAGAAAGAGGTATCAAATGGAGTTAAGTAGATGCTGTCAGCATGATTTTTCCTAATTCATGATTTATTAGATCATCTGTGGTTCTGGTGAAGTCCTTTTCCCATTTATTATACTTTCTTTTAAACCCAAAGTCTTCCCATTAATTTGTTCCTCTAGGCGGTTAAATGGCCCTTGACAATCAGTGATAAATAAGACAAGAATTGGATCATTTAAAAAATAAATCAGAGAAGGCCAAGAGATTAAAATAATCTGGAAATCACTCATTTCAAATTATCATTTCTTTGCTTTTTGGTTCACACTTCCATAATGCAATTCTTTCTGTATCAATGATGACTCATGATATTAATGAAATCATGAATGGAATGTGTTTGACAAAGGCAAAATGTTCTTTGTTGAAGTACATGTGCATGAAATGAGATTCTGTGGAGGGAGGGTATCTTAGGGCACAAGTTTATTTTTTTATTTTTTATTTTCTGTTAATCATTATTTCAAATACAAGTTTTCCACCACCAAAATCTATTGTTGAGGAGTTAATCTGCTTAATATTTGGAGAACAGCTGCTATTACTTGAGAGTGACATCTGCTTATTGACCCCACATCTAGGCTTCACAGAGCTGTCCTATTTCACTCACCTTCATTTATACAAAAGGGAAACATTGAATAGGAACAGAGAAAAGATTACCATGAAGTGCTTGCTCTTGCTATCATGCAGCTCTTGACAACCTCCTTTCACCACCTACAATGCACAAGGTCGGAGAGAGCTGGGCAACAATTAGCTTCCCTTCATGTAGTTAATGCTGGGTGTAAAAAAGACATCCTATTAATTTCTTTCTCCCTGTGTGTAATTTACAATAAATCCTCTTAGATTCATTTTTTAATTATGAGCCTTTCAGGAACAGTGAAAATTTATGTGTCAGGGCATCTGTTTTGTTTGACAAGAATCTATAACTTTTCTCAACACTTTCTGTCCTGACTTACAATGTACATGTTTGGATAATTCCAGGTGGGGAAGATGAGTGAGCATCATCCAGGCAGACCCCTTTATCATAAGGGAAAAATACTCTCCTGGCAAAAATCTAGCCCTCCAAAAAAGAGACTGGTAATATTCTCTCAGTGTCAGCTATGGATAAATTGGACATTTATTAAGTTTGGTTTGTAAAATATTGTTTTTCATAATTTATTGCATTCAATAAATGGAAACAGAGCTGAAACATGATAAATGGTCAGTTCCTAACATCTACTGCATCTATAAATTTCCAGGCTGAAGGCTTCATCTTGGTCTCTCTATATGGAGACCAAGTAAACCATCAGCATCTGCCAGGTTCGTCCTTAGTGACTTTAGATTGCTGTTAACTCAGATTCATCTCTAGATTTGGCCATTGACAGAACTGGATTTGATTTAGGAACTGTATTTAGGGGAATTTCCAATGGAGTTCAGAGGAATGTTAGTGGTGTTTTTGAGATTGGTAACGTAAGTAAAGAGGAGAAGAACAAGAAAACAACAAAGGTGTCCAACAGATGCAATTTTGGTTCCCACAGAGTGCTGTGCACTGCATGTTGGCTCTGTATTTCCTTTCATTGCTATTTGTTCTTAGTGAAAAAGCCCTCTTTGGGTTTTCTGGGCTTAGGAGCTTTTCCAGATCATTAGCCACTTGTGCAGAGAGGGCCTGCTGGGCATCCTCCCTGCAGCTTCCAGCTTAGCTGTGCATCCCAACAGGGTTGGAGAAGAAGGTGGGAGAAGGCAGGGGAGGTGGGGATGGGAGGCTGTGATTGCTTATGTAAGCTGGCCCAGAGACAGCTATGTGCCTGGGATTTGGTGTGTGTGTCCTGAGATCTTTAGTATTCCCAAGATATTTCTATCTGAATCTCTTCACTTTGATTCCACACTTGTTTTGAGAGAAAGCATGCCATAGTAAAAAGAGACCCTTAATTTGAAACCAAAACATTTAGATTCAGGTCCCATTTCTGTTAGTACCAAGTGAACTATTTGACTCTGAGCAAATCACTGCATCATTTGGAGCTTTGGCTTCCTCTTCTTTTAAATGGGCATGGAAATATTATGTTGCAGACTTCTGCTGAGGATCCATTGAAATAAACTGTTTAGATGCTGTTATCAGCAAAGGACTGTACAAATGTAGAGTGGTAGTTTTTTTGAAAAGTTAGACAGTAGTTAATGCCTGCCTTAGGGTAATGACTGTGTAAATGCATGCACACACACACATACACTCATATCAGTGAAACAAGAATAATAGGTTTACAATTAAAAGTAGTTTCATTTCAATTATGTATATAAGTTTTTTGTGACTATTTTTGCAAAGAAAATTTCTGCCTTATCTGGTTCAAAACAAATTTTTGAGATCTACATTTGAGATTTTGGAGCTTAAGATGAAGATACTAGTTAACCCTGGGTTAGGTCAACAGGGGAATTGAACTTCTGCCACTTTCTTAGCACCTCATTATTCTGTATTAGGTCTCCATACCATGTTTCAGGGCAATGTCCTGTCCATCTGTTTTCCAGTCTATCTCTCCCCAAGGCTCCTAAGCCCGCCAGTGAATGTGTAACCCACCCTGGCCTGATGCTCCTGCTCTTGTTTTATTAATTATGAAAATGGGATTAAGCCACTTTGCAAGAAGGAAAGGAGAAAGAAAAGGAAATGAAGAGAACAAGATGACAATAACTGTCATGAACACCACTAACAACCAACACCAACCAAAATAACAGCAGCAAAAGGAAAGAAAAACTCTTCTAGATAGGCTACTATAAAACTGGTTTAGGCCCACCATGGTACCAGCTGAACACAAAGGGCTCAGCTCTACACTTGGGAATTACAGAGCCCCAGAAATACCATCCATAAGCCCAATGTCCTCAAGTGGGTACATGGAGAGTGTAGACAGATGAGCAGCTGCTGCCAGCAAGTAAACTAGAAACCTAAAACGACAGATACAAATGAAAATATTTTATAAATCTCGGTTTCCAAAAAAAAGGAGGTAAAATGAATTATAAATTTCATATGCAGATGAAATATACAATAATGCCGTCACCAAAATTGAGTTGACAAAGTGCATAGAAAATATCATGCCTGGTAGGCAGTTATGAGAGGCAAAGTCGAAATGCCCATATCTTTCTCATTTATCATTTGCATCAGTGCCTATTACACTGTCATGTTTCAGAATTCTCAATGCATACATAATGTGAATTTTGAAAAAGTAAGATTAAGAGAATTTAGCTCATAAGCATCATTCATTGTATTTAAATTGAGAACTTAATTTTGTATCAGGCAAATTGTTAGATGTTGGCAATACTGTATCAATCTTGGCTTATGCAGAGCTAACAAACTTGAAAGAGCCTAAAACTTAAGAGATGAAAATACATTTTCTACCCACCATCAGGTGACTATGTGAAACTCCTGCATGGCTCCTGACCCATACTGAGCTTTCAATCATGCATAGATTCTAATATCATTGGTACTTTAAAGTTTTCTTCAATTGACTTTTTAAAGCAGAGAAAACACTATATTTGATTTTCCTAAACAATAGATCCACTTAAATCAGGCTGGAAATTTCAAGTTAAGTAATAGAAAATTTTAAGGAGTCAGGTGTTACTGTTTTAAAGCCAATCTGGTGACCCATATCCTAGATGACTGTAGTCATCAAACTAGCCAAACACGTTTGAGGAACAGAGGCTTTTTAGACATGGATCTAAAGTACAACAAACTAGGTAAACTCTAGGTGCCATCAAATGAGTGCTGTGTCTCATGACTTCATGGCAAGCCTGTCTTAACACCGCAGGTTAGACGAATTATCTCATTGTCCTAGCGCTTACACTGGGGTACTGTTCAGTGCAGCAGGGCAAGATATAATTCATTGACTCCCCGAAGGTACAGATGATGGATTTTAGATCCCTGGCTGCATTCAGAAGGCATGGACACTCAGCGTATGGCGGGGAAATTAATTAGCCACCCACTCCACAGAATCATATGCTTAGATCCTGATGCTGTCCCCACTGCTGTTTCTACTTGTTAGTGTTTCCCTGATAGATGGTAGGGGTGAGTGTATAACTGGATCAGCCTCAAAGCTAGTACTGACAGCCAGACCTGACGTTTCCTGGCTGGAGATGACACCATTGGAGCCTAGAATCACTTAAAGACATTTAAATAAGCCCTGTTGATTTGACAAAGCTAACCTTCATCCTGAAGTTAATTCATACTCAAGATGACAAGAAATGATTGGCAATTAGGTCTCATATTCTATTTTTGACTACTTAGTTAACCTCAGCAATTCAGTTTACTTTTCCCACTCTATTTTCTGTAAACTGGAAGATACATTATTATTCAGAGATGTTGCATAACTACCATTACAATCACTTACCACTAATATTGATTGACAAAGTACCAGGTACAGTACATTGTGCAAGAACTTTGTTTACATTATATTATAGGAGGTCCTAACGATTCATGAGGTAGTCACTATTAATATCTTCATTTTATAAATGAAGCAACTAATGCTTAATGAAGCTAAAGAATTTTCCCAAGACAGCACTGCTAATAAATGGCTGAATGGGCTTTCAAATCCAGTACTGACTCATAATTACGATTATACTCGTAATGAAAGTTTCAGAGTAGAAAATATAGTGGTGATAATTTTAATCCAGTGCCTATTTGGGTAACATCAGTTTATATGGAATTTTAGGGATGTGAAGAAGATTAACATCTAGAAGCAAAATGAACACATACATATGACTGTTTTAAATCAGTTAAGGTAAGAATATTACTGGTTGTTGAGATACTTTGTACACAGATGAGATGGGTCAGAGTTTGGCTGATGGACCCTGAAGAAGGAAAATACCAGATAAAAATATAGCATGAGCATACCATCAAAGGAAGGAAATAGAGGATGTGTTCTCAAATTAGTGAGGAGTTCAGTTTGACCACATGAATGACATGAGAAAAAAAGCAGACAATGTGGAATACAGCACGTGTTTCACAGGCAAGGATTTGTGATTCAAATTCTAGCTCTGCCTCCATCTAGCTGTATGGTTTTGAATGAATTATTTGACTGTTCTATAAAATGCAGACAGTAAAAATAATGCCACATTGTTAGGTTTATGTGAATATTTCCAATAACTTATATGAAAATGCCTAATGAGTGTCAGGTTCATAGTAGGTGATCAATAAATAGTAGCTATGGTTTTTGTTTTGTTGTTTTGTTGTTTTTATACCCAAGGATTTTAGAGATATAGTATGGGAGATTTCAGTGCCATACTGATGATAGATTACTTTTGTAAGCAAGGGAAAGACATTGCAAGTTTTGGAGTGAAAGACAAAATACCCAAAGCTTAAATTTTAGGAAGATTATTTTGACTCTGCTGAAAGAATGCACAAGGGCACAAGGAAGAGAGTAAACTAACAGAAAGTCCATGGAAAGTGTTTTAAAGATTTGCCAGGCATGGTGGCACACACCGGTAATCCCAATGGCTCAGGAGGCTGAGGCAAAAGGATTGCAAGTTCAAAGCCAGCCTCAGCAACAGTGAGGCGCTAAGCAACTCAGCGAGACTTTGTCTCTAAATAAAATACAAAATAGAGCTGGGGATATGGCTCAGTATTTGAGTGCTCCTGAGGTTCAATCCCTGGTACCAAAAAAAAGAGAGAGAGAGAGAGATTTATTCAATGATGATGATCCCAGGAAGGTAATGCAGATAAAGTCAAAGGGCATTTCAGAGATAGAATCAATAGGTGTCACCAGCTAGCTAGATGGAAAAAGAGAAAAATGAGAAATATCTTGACTGGGACGGTTATGATGTCATTAACAGCAACAATAAAACAGGGGATGTATGAGAAAACCAGTGTTTATCAGGTAAGAGTTTTGCCTTGGTGATGCAAAATATAAGAAGTCAGCCCCTTGAAACATCTGAGTGGAAATGTATAATGAACTCAGATGAGAGATCAGCTTTATCAGTAGGGACTGGAGAATTCACTGCTTGGCAATGACAGTGTAAGCTTTGAGAATTGTTAACATCTCTAGAGAGATAAATGAATAGGAACTTGGGAAATATATAAATAAATTTCCAAGATGAAGGAGGAAAAGGTGAGCTAAAAAGAAATGGCTGGAGGGGAGGAGATGACCTATATAGTTAAGTTTTACAGAAATCAAAGCGATTGAGAGAAATTTTCAAATCAAGCAGTTGTACAGCTATCTTTTCATACCTTTTAGTCACACCTCTTTCATGTGCTATATGGCTTTTTGTCTTTACTGGCAGTTATCACAGCATGTCCTCTTGGTCATTCTAGTCTGCTCATCAGAAGTATGCATTTCTTACCTTCTTGGTTGTCATTGGTGTTTCTAACCCAGAGCCAGAGGACACAGTTTCTAATCCCAATGCTGCCACCAACTAGCAGTGACCCTGTGCAAACAGTGGAGATGTGGATACTGTTCTGACAACCTCATAAGATGATGGGGAGGATCAAATGAATGTGTGCATCTGAGCATGCCCTGTCACCATTGAAAGACCTATAAAATAAGTAAGATTGCTTTTCATAATAATATTGGTATGCCTACCACCTAGACAAGCTCTTGGTGCTAAAGGGATTGTGGTTGCAGACTGAGACATAAGAATCAAAGAAATGCTGACATGGTTTCAGTTTACAACAGGAAATTTGGCAACCAGGCGACTGGTAAATCAGAACCAAATGCAAATGGTTCAACTGATGAACCCCATGAGCTGCTATGGTCCTTAAATGTCGTCCTTATCTGGTATATCTCTCAGATCTTAAACTTCACGTTTTGGAGCTTAATTTTGGGGACAACAGTTTAGATTTATTGCCATGCTGAAGTTCCCTGAAGAACAAATCCCCTGACACCAATGATCATGTGCAGTCAGGTACAGAATTTAATTACCCTTATCATTATCTGAGCTTGGATATTTACAAATGCTACTAATGGTCATAAAATTATATAGTGCTTTATTAAAGGCAAACTAATCTACTTAGATTACTAAGCCCTTTTGGAAATAATTCCTCTGGTTGAATTTTCATGGTTAAAAACCTATATTCCCATCTACTGGTGTTTTAGTCAGCTTTTTCATCATTGTGACCAAAATACCTGAAAAGAATAATTTAGAAGAGGAAAGGTTTGTTTGGAGAGCACAGTTTCAGAGATCTCAGACAACAGATGGCCAACTTCATTGCTCTGGGCCTAAGATAACACAGTACATCATGAAGGAAGGGCCTAATGGAGGAGACCTCCTTTGCTCATGGCAGAGGTAAAAAGGGTCATGGGAGGCACACAGGGAAGATGTAGGGCAAGCCTCCAGTGACTCACCTCCTCCAGCCATGCACCACCTGCCTATAGTTACCACCCAGTCAGTTCATTCAAACTAGAATGAAATGATCAAGTTACAATTCCCATAATCTAATCACATCACTGTCAAATACCTGCATATTAACGGGAACTTTGGAGGAACATATCACATCCGAAGCATAACATTCTGCCCCTGGTCCTCAGAAACTCATATCTGTCTCATAATTCAAAATGCATTTAGTCTATCTCCAAGAGTTGTTTAATCTTAATAGTTCTAGCATGGCTCAAAAGTCCAAGTTCAAAATCTCATTTGAGATTCAAAGTAAACTATTTGTTGTGAGCCTCTGTAAAAATTAAAAGCAAATTACGTGTATCTAATACATAGTGGCACAGAGTAAACATTTCCATTCCAAAAGGGAAAAAGGGGGGAAAGGAGTGCAGCCACAACAAGACCAAAACCCAGCTGGACAAACAGGTCCCCTAACTCCACGTACAGCATCTAGGACACATGATGAGGAGATGTGCTCTCTAAAGGGCATGGTCAGCTAAGACCCTTTAGCCTTACTTGCAGCATGGCTTTCTTTGCAGCTAGTAGTTTTTCTTGGCAGACAGTCTATGTTACTGGTATCTCTTAATTCCTGGTTACTCCATTCCAACATCAGCTTCACCTTCACAGCTTCATGCATCATCCTATCAGGGGAAGCCCACAGGGACTCTGACCCTGCTATACTTTGCCTGGTCTCCCAGAAATTCCTTTGAAATCTTAGTGGAAGTTTCCATGACCCCTAACTTTAACTTCAGCATTCCTGCTGAATCAGCATACATGGATGATGCAAAGATATGTTGCCAGCTTGTGCAATATGTGGGTCCCTGGAATCATGGTTACTGCAGCATCTGAATGCCTGCAGGGTTTAGCATGGGGAAATAGCTTTTTAAATCTCCTTGTGCCAGGTTAGAATTCCATGATCTCTTCTCAAAGGAATTTTATCTTCTGTACCCTGGACCCTGTAGTGAGTATGCTCTTGCAAATTCCTGAGATGCCCAATAGGCAACTTTCCTATTGTCTCTGTGCAAAGTACTTAGCATCTCTTTGAGGACTGTGATCTCTTCAACACAAACAACTTTCTTGGCTCCAGCTTGACATGCACTCCTCTGGGAATACTGGAAGTGTAGCTCTGCTTTCTGCTCCCAATTCTTAGAGTACACCTGTCTTAAATCTGCCAACACTATCCATATGCTGGCTATGCTGCCTGGAAATTTTCATCACTAGATAAATTAGTCTATCACTTTAAATTCAGCCTCACATGAAGTCTCAGGACACGGGCAAAATTTAGCCAAGCTCTTTGTCAGAATATAACACAAGTGGCCTCTATTCTAATTCCCAGAAGAGTCCTTATTTCCCTCTGAAATATAATGAGCACAGTCCACACTCCTATTGGCATTCTGGTTTTCTGAGCTCGCACCAAAATAAACTATTGAGCTCTGCTTACAACATTCTAAGGATTTTCCAGCCTACCTCTCTAAAATTTTAAAAATTCTTCCTACAAAATCATTCCTAAAGGCTTCTGAACCACATGGTCAGGTTAATCACAGCAACAACCTGACTTCTCAGTACCAATTTCTGTTTTAGTCAGCTTTTTCATCACTGTAACCAAAATATCACAACAAGAACAATTTAGAGGAGAAACAGTTTATTTTGGGCTCACTATTTCATAGATCTCAGTCTATAGATGGTCAATTCTATTGCTCTGGACCTGAGATGAGGCATTACATCATGGGAGAATGGCCTAGCAGTGGAAAGTTGTTCAGCTCATGGTGGGGTCAAGAAGCAGAGGGAAGACATAGGCAAGATGTACACTTTCAGGGCAAGCCCCCAGTGACCCACCTCCTTCAACCATGCCCCAGCTGCCTATAATTACTACCCAGTCAGTCCATTCAAAATAGGATGGACTTATTAGGTTACAGCTCTCAATCTAATCATTTCATCTCTGAATACTCCTGCATTAATAGGAGCTGTGGAGGGACACCTCATATCCAAACTATAGGAGATAACTTGTATAATTTTGCAATTACTTCTATATTTGATGATTTATTTGTTGTCCAGATAGTTGGCTAGCCACTTTGTATATATCAGCTCATTTAATCTTTACAATACTGATCAATTGAAGGGATCAGCTCTATTGTAGAGATTAAGAGATCAAGGCCAGAAGATTAAGTAACAATTTGTTAAAGATATTAAAGGGAGGAATGAGGACTTAGATATTGGTAATTTGATTCTAATGTCATAAATATAGGTATGTACTGCTTTTGATAATTACCTTTTCAATATAATATAATAATAGGCAATATGGATTGAATAGGGTGAATTCAGTGGGACCTATGATTTTTTAAAAGCCTGGTATGTTAAAAAATGTTAAATAGGGGACTAAGGGATGTAGCTCAGTGTTTAAGCCCTGTGTAACATGCACCAGGCCCTGTTTTTGATCCTCAGAAATACACACAAATATGTACAAACACACACACACACACACACACACAATAACAGAGCACAGTACCTTGGCTAAAGCAAAATATATACCTAGAACCAATTCTTTTTCTTTTTTGATTCAGAAGATACTTCCTTTGATATTACATTTGTTTCCCAGTTTTTGCTTTCTCTTTCACAATGACATCAATCAACCCAACTATCCCCAAACCACTTTCTTAAATATCCCTATACAAAGTGAAAAGCTTAGCTTGGAGACTAATCTGAGGTTCTGAATACAGTACGGTAGATGCAGGTGAATTTACTTCCCAAATTTCAACAAAAATCCTTTCAAATTCAGTGTATCTAAGCAGAAATTGTTGGATAAATGCAATTTCACATTTCAGTATACGATAAATGCCATAATAGAAATCTTCCAATACACTTGCTTGAAAACCCTAAATGATCTCACATAATACAGAAATGCATTTTATCTCTCTGTAGTCAGCATTTAATTTTCTACATTTCTAATTTAAAGCCATATATGAGTATCTTTACAGCAGACCCAGCCTGCCATCCTCTTGTCTGTTAGTTTCTAATGTCTAGTGGCAGGGTGAGGTAAAAACTTGAAAGGTAGGCCTTTGTGCTGGAATTCACATGTATTGAAGTGGGTGCAGATTCTGTTTAATTTGCTTCTGACTTGATGCCTAATTCCTAAGGTTAACGGGCTTTCATGTGTGTCACTTAGATCAGCAGTACTGGAACTGGTTTTATTGCATGGCTAAACATCAAAGTTCAAATTCCATATGAAAGTATGAAAGAGGAAAATGAGTTTTGGTGTGAAATGCAAATGATGTAATTTTGCAGATGCGCAATGAATGATCCACAAAGCTCAGCTACTATTTAAAAGAAGACAGAAGACTCTAGGAGGCTTAGTTGAGAAAAGATATAGGAGCATGTAGCAAGGAGTACAATATAGCGAAATTAGTTTAGGTTAAAGGCAGGTGGGAGTAACAGAATTCACAAATTAAAATAACCAGACCAGCAGAGATTAATAACCTATTTTAGTGAAAAGCATCTGTGTGTTCATTTGTTCAACCAGCAATGTCAAGTGCAAGTGTAAGTTCCCAAGAGACAAGAATGAACGAGATAAACAAACTCCCCATTCTCATGGAGTTCACATCTACTAGAGACATCCCTAAGGGATAAGGGCAGTCAGAACCCAAGCTAGTCGTACTTTGTGACCACATGATAGTATATATATTTCATTAATTAACTAGTTAACAAAATGGGAGATTCTCCAGCAAACTTATTTCCACCTTTGGGATTTTCTCTATTTCTCATATTTCCATATTACCTCTCCTAGTCTTATGGCAAAAACCAAACAGACCCAGGGACCCACTCTCACCAGCTGGTGCTACATTTAGTACCTTGAGGACCACTGCAGTTTGTTTTTAGCATCAAAATGAAACGCAAAGGAATAACATTCTTGTCTTCAATTCTGGTTCCCTTTTCTTTAATATGACTGTGGCTGTTCTTGTGGTTCTGTTTTATAATTGTGTAGAGTTGCTTCTGAACACCTATCTATATTTCACATATAGCAAATTGCTGGAGGCAAAGAAAGAGTACTAACAGAAGAAGAAAACACAAAACCCCTAATCAACCAAGTGGAAACCGGCCCTGCCTGGGGGACAGACCGCACTATTTCTGGCTTACTTTCCTAGCCTGCCTACACTGCACATTTATATATCAACCTAGTAACTTTCCCTCCTCGCCCCTTCATTCATGTCATCACCTTAAGTGGTGACAGTATTAGTATGAATTAGGTTTTTGCCTTTACTTAGCAGAATGCTACAAGAAACAGAATGGAACCACATGCTTCCTGTTGAATCACACCCAAACACTGCAAAACATGGATTTATACACTTCCTGCTTCAAGCTGTGTATGCGTGTTAAACACATGCAAACATTGGACTGAAACACAGACACAGTTAAGTCAGCTCTGGAGGAAAACCAAGCAAGTCATTTTCTTTCATTTCTCAGTATCTCCATCTTTTATTTAAGCTACATCTTTGCATAGATTCAAAGAATATTTTGCATTGGTTTTTCCAAAGAGCAGTTATAGATATGTCTCATCTTGATTTGGGTGTTTGCTACATCCTAACATACCCCATTTGGAATTGGAAACTTAATTAACATTAATTTCCATTAGACAAGACTATCAATTTATGGGGGGAAAAAGAGACCCATTTTACATAATGGAAGGAGCTATCAGAGGCATGACAGGGATGTTTTCTCAGTGTTTTTTCAAATAGCTGCTTTGTTAAAAATCTTTGATATACTTACTATGTTCACAAAGAATTTTCCTATAGTATAAACCCAAACTTAGCA
Source organism: Geosciurus inauris (assembly GCA_004024805.1). Taxonomy (NCBI): domain Eukaryota; kingdom Metazoa; phylum Chordata; class Mammalia; order Rodentia; family Sciuridae; genus Geosciurus; species Geosciurus inauris. The sequence goes on along the minus strand of PVHX01006160.1, from coordinate 1,477 downwards.
GCAAGACCAAACTTCTCTCTGAGATATACAGATTGAACTCTAATTTCTTTCCTCAAGAAAACAGCTGACATTACCAAATAATGAGTCGACTCCAAAGGCTGTGTACATGGTTGTACATGATGTGAGTTGGCCAGAGGTCATGTGTGTACTGTGACATCTTTTTACAGCAGGGACTGAGACCACAGGATTTACACAGAGCAGTTAGTTTCACACAGGAAGAAAAATGTGTGTGTGTGTGTGTGTGTGTGTGTGTGTGTGTGTGTGTTTAAAAGTTAAACATAACACTGTTCTGTGAACTCAAACTACTGCTGGCCACCCTGTAAACATGGACTTAGAATTTCTGGACTTTGAAAACCTAGGCACTGCTTTCCTTGCATCACCTCTGGAAACAAATTTTTTGAGTAAGTCTGAGGTGATCCATAACAAAGCCACTATTCTGCTTGCTTCTGTCCTTAAGGGACTTTGAGATTTGAATCTCTCCTAGGGGGACTTTCTGCTCTTCTAGATGAGCCAGCTGTGCCATTCCCACCGGCCATGAACCAGATGGGCACAAGTGGATTGCTGAGCATGTGCAAGGAAGTTGCTTGGGAGCAGCTAAAAAAATGGAGCTGTTTCAGTTGCCCAGAACTCCCCTCCATCCTGCTCCTTGCACAACACAGCGAGAAAAAACACGTTCCTTCTTTCACTCTCCCAAGTGTCTGAGGATATAGCTGCATGTAGAGCTCACTTCTTCCAATTAATTCCAACCATGCCATTCCTCATTTCTAATCTTAGAGCATAATGTGTCTTTTGTCCTTTGTTCACCAATGTAAGGGCTTTAGAGAATATGCCTAGCTAGTGTCCCTTGGGTCTCATATGACACCCAAAATATATTGTAAAGTTAAGCTATTTTGTATACAAATTAATGATTAGAGTTTCTCTTAAAGTTAGAAGGTTTAGCTCTACTGGGCCAGTGCTCCTGGGTAACATCAGTCAACCAGAAATAAGATATCATTGCCTTTTTTTTTGGAATATGCCTTCAAAACACCCCAGTCACCACCTCTGCCCTCTCATCACACAGTTCCTTCACCCATCTCCTGGCCAGAGACCTTTGATTTTGTGACTCCTCCTGCATAAAAGTTATGTTAACAAGCAGTTTAGGGTCACACCTTTGCATATCATTAAGGAAGCAGCATCCTAGAACATTGTCAGTGTGACAGCTATTTTTTTTTTAAAGCAACACTTTTTTTTTTAATATTTTTTAATTGTAGATGGACACAATGTCTTTATTTTATTGCCTTGTATGTGGTGCTGAGGATCGAACCCAGGGCCTCACGCATGCGAGGCAAGAGCTCTACCGCTGAGCTATAATCCCAGCCCATGACAGCTATTTTTAATACTTAGTTTAAAAGAGCTAAAATTCGACTCTTACATGATTATCCTACAGGTATATATTTTCCTACTCAGAAACACTATGAACGTCCCATGCCACTTCACA
>PVHX01006159.1:77628-104079 GCA_004024805.1 Geosciurus inauris | reverse complement strand
GCCCCCACCCCCCCATTGTGTGTTAGCATCCACATAGCAGAGAGAACATTCAGCCTTTGGTTTTGGGGATCATCTTATTTCACTTAGCATGATATTCTTCATTTCTATTCATTTACCAGCAAATGCAATAATTTCATTCTTTATAAATGAACTTTGAGGAAAGTGACTAGTTGATCAAATGAATAAGCATATACTTAAGTTATGGTTTTGAGTATAATTGTGTTCTATTGCTTAAATTGGCTTTGTGGAATATAGATTAGAAATATAGCATACATGGGTTTGATTTCTGATTTCTTTTTTCTTCGGTTACTTTTTGGTTGTATTACATTATATTTAACCTTTGTCTCAAATTGCTGCCTGGTGGAGTACTGCAACTAACTTATAATTCTTTTTCAAACAGTTAAAAATGTGAAGGAAAAGTGTACATGGACTGCCTTAGATGAGGAGCATTTTGAATGCAAGGCTGTTCAGATGTGAATGTTGTATTGGTCTCATCTGTGTCTGTGACATGCTTTTCTAAGCCAAGAGTAGTTTTTACCCAGTTAACTCTGTGGGGTGGGAAAATGACCTTAAGTAATAAAATAGACTCATTTTAAATGATATGGCAAATACACACACACTTTACTGAGCACCTACTAGATTCAGAACACATGGGGAAGGAAGGATGATAAAAGATATATATGCATATCTTGGTTTGGCCAGTGTAGTGTATTTCAATTTATTTTGTTTCAAATATTTTCACATTCATGTTCCATATGTCCTCGGTGTGGATTCCTTGTTTTTCCGACATCCATCCAGCACCCAAATGCCAACATCTGCTACATTTTGCCGTATGCTTCCAGGCTTGAACTCCGAAATGCCCCCAAATGTTTTTAGAATTTATTTGTGTACATTTTCAAAATAACCTTCCTTTGAGTTCTCATTTTTATGTGAACTGTAGTTAAACTCTTTTTTCCATGACTTGTAGCATATGGTATTTAACTATTTGCTAGTGTCGTTTTCTCAAGTAAACATATTTGTACAGAGGCATTTTAAAAGAGCAGTGCACTTGAATCAGAGTGGAACTCCTTCAAGGTGACTCCACTGCTTAAACATGGTTTAAAGATTTAAATATACATGGCTTAGCACACTGTTTCATCGTCTTTCAGAGTTTATTGAAATATCCAACTTTTGGCAAAGCAAGTAAGCTTTAAAAGTTTTGAAGTCATATATTGACAACCTTTCTGACTTTTATCTGCAAGTATCTGTCCCTCACAGAAGAAACTCAAATCAATTGGCATTGCAGCCAGCCAGCAGTGATTCTGAAGTTATAAAAGCCATCTATTGCATGTGGTTGGAGACTAACATCAATCTGGGATTGGAATTTTCTGACCTAATAGAGTATAAATTGCTTTCCATAAATTGTGCCCATTGAAACATGTTTCATTTTTTAAAAAATAAACCACTGAATTTCTCACATCCCTTACCTCATCGAGATTATCACAAAGAAAGGGCATTTAGCATTTTCCAATTCTGTTAGCCTTGCAACAACAAATTCATACTAATATTGGAATGCACACTCACTATTCTAATTGTAGCTTCTGAGAGTGCAATTGCGTGGAGCTTTAGATGTGTTATCTGAATCAAAACACAGCTGCAAACATTTAGAAAGTGATTACAGCTGTCATTTGTAAATCAAACACGTTTGTCACAGAATAGTTTGGAGACTTGCTTCCAAATCCTACCGATAATCAATGGCCCAGGCTCGATCATTGCCCAGGTTTTCTAGTACCGTGGATTAATGTTTTCCCAGGAAATCAGGTGATCAGACCCAGGGTGGAATAATAAAACAATTTACAAACTCTGATTTTCTTTAGCCATAAAAAACTGTAAAATGAAAATTTCAAAATTTGGAGAATGATAAAGCCATAAAAAACTATAAAATAATTTCAAAATTTGGAGAATGATAAAGTGCTTAGTCATGATGTTTGTGTTTATGTTTATGAGACCAGGGGCAAAATGATAGTGGATCTCCAGAGTCGGATTTTGTGTGGGTTTTGGATCCAGACTAAACTGGACTCAATCTTGGCCCTTCTAATTACCAAAATTGTGGCCGACGGTGAGTCATTTAGATTCTGGATTCATCATCTATAAAATGTATGAGAGTTACAATGTTATTGCAATGTTTGGAGAGAATTAGAGATGCTGTATTAAAAGCACCATGCATCAATGCAAGAAGCATGATTTTCAACAAGTTTTGAAAAGATTAAATATCCTTTATCTGAAATGCTTAGGACCAGAAGTATTTCTGTCCCTTTTTTTGTTTGGTTTTTGCTTAGGATTTTGGAATATTTGCATATACAAAATGAGCCATCATGAGGGTGGGACCCAAGTCTAAACATGAAATTCATTTGTATTTCATATACACCTAATAATACACATAACCTGAAGATTATTTTACACACTATTTTTAGTGTGTCTGTGCTTTGAAAGTGATCCATCATGTGAGGTCAGGTGGGGAATTTTCCGCTTGTGGCATCATGTTGATATTCAAAGTTTTGGGTTTTGGAACACATTCAGTTTTCAAATTAAGGTGCCCAACTTACCAACAACTTCTCCTGAAAAGTAAAAGGAAATGATTATTTAAATAATCTCATTGTCTTTTGTGAAAGTTCTGCTAAAATTGTGAGATAACACGAGCCTAGGCATCTATTTGATAGATTTTCTTAGGAACTTTCTTAGTTCTTCGGCTATTTATTTTTACATGGAGCAATTTTACCTCCAGGAAAATGACAAAAACCTAAAACTAAATATTAATAAAACATTTGCACAAAAGTATAGTCTGTTTCATTTTGAAATTTTTGAAATAGTTCCTTAGTATTAACAAGAATCTGTTTTTTTCCTAAATGGAAATGTTTATGTAATGTTTATGAAGATGGTTTTTTGCTTATGCACCAGTTAAATGCCTTTAGTAAAAGACTATTACCGATTCCTTTGGAAGAAAAATCGAGCATTTATTCTTAAACGCAAAACAGGGTTGGAAAGCAGAACATGAGTAAATTATTTCAAATGGGGAAAAGTTACTAGTTTGAGAAATTTGTTTTCTGAATGCTTTAAGCATTTCACATGAGATGAACTACTTAATAAAATGGAAGAAAGTGAGTTTTAGATTCCTGGATTTTACCTAACACCACCTATACCTTTATCACTCTGAATTTCTTCTGCGCAGGCTTATATATCATCTCATGTGATTAGTTGCATTAGTTTTCACAGTTTGGGAAGCAATGCGCAATGCTAGGAAACTGGCAGTGTACACCCAGGTGTTCCAAAGGTTGGAGAGCAATTTTATAGTATGCAGCTTTCACAAGAATAGGTGTTCCAACATCTCCGTTCTAATGGAGATTTAATGGGCACACATGTCTCCAGGACGCGCAGGGATTCGGTGATCTACAGGGGTTTACAAGTCAAGATCCCAGTAGCCTGAAACATTCCGTGCCTTATTCTGGGATCACTTGCATTGCCTACCAGAGGTTCATCTGAATACGATGTGCTTTGAAACTAACGTTCCCTATAGCTCCCTCTAATGGGCCTGGCAGATATTACAGTCTTGGATATTTCTGTCTGTCTCAAACAGTAACTTGGCCTGTGATTGAGAGAGTATGCTTATCTGTGAAGCATTCTTTACCCTTGCATCTGTTTCATCTTTATGAAAAGAAAAAAAAAAATATCTGAAAAGAAGCAAAAATCTCACAAGTATTTTAAAAGAATTATAAAAAGACAATGAGAGGATTTGGGAGCCCTCTTGCTTCAATACTGGAGAAACTGACTCCCAAGGTAAACTCCTTCATTGATGCCATGTGGTTTATCTATTACCTGGTCACAAGTTCTGAAATACCGCTTTAAATATATAAAGGAGAAGAAGAAAATCCCGCTGAAAATTTAGATGGCATTCATACCAATGCTTAATGAATAATAAAAAGAAAAAAATTGGAAAATTTTATTTCTAAATTAGTGCTATACGGAGAAGATTCTTTTGTGTTTATTTCTGCCTCTGCTGATGCATCAGTATCCAAGCTCCTATATGTAGAGACCCCTGCAAAGATAACCTGTATTCAATGAAAATTTTCATGCAACAAATACATACCTTTGTTCCCTTCTGCATCATGAAATAGCTCTTCCAGGGAGGAAGGAGGAACTCAGGGTTTTTGATGTAGCAGATTTACAAACTATGTCCCTTCAAAATACATTAGTTTTCCTCGGCAAATTTTTGAAGTGCTCCAAAATCTAAAACTTCTTGAGCATTTTTTCAGTACTCAAAAAGTTTGAATTTCAGACCATTTCAGATTTTGGATTAGGAATGTTCAACTGGTAAAATCTACACAAATATTCCCAAATGCGAACAACATTCAAATCTGAAATACTGCTAGTCCGAAGCATTTTGGACAGGGATACTCACCCTGCATAGTGGCCTATTTCTTATAAACACTGTGCCTTAACCCAAGCCTCTGTATTCTAACAAATCTGTCTGAAGGAAAATTATCCATTTGTTTTTGAAATGAATTATCCCAAATTTTTATTCTCTGCTTTGGGGGGCAGTGTGTGTTATTTTGCTTCTGGAGATCAAATGTAAAATATACATTTTACAAATGTATATGTAGCAAAACCATGGAAGTGAGTAAAGTTGGGAAGAGGTACTGTATAGACCCTTAGCATTTTATTCTCAAAAACTGTGTCTTTCCATGAATCATTCTCAATTGTGTATATAAACATTGGCTGCTGCTGTGTCCCCGAGCTCTGGTCCTTTTAACATCTAAACACATTTCACTGAACTTGAACGGATAGTGTTGTAGTGAAAAGTAACATACATGGCTGGTGAAGAGAACTGTAGTGTGAGAACTACCTGGAATCCATGTTGTTCAGGGTGTTTGCTGATTCCTCAGCTACAGGCAGGTCACTCTTTCTGGGCTGTCATTACTGCTACAGTACATAAATAGTCTGGTTCTGCTGGAAGATGGGTTTTACATCTCTATCCTTCTAGGTCTGAGAGTGTGATACATCAGATATCTCATTAATGGGAGGAAACATTATCTGTCCAACCTTGTCATTACCCTAGTGTCAAGTTCGCATATTTATTTGTTTCAACCTGTCTGAAACAGGTTGAATTCGTGTTTTGGAATTAAAAGATAGAAAATGAGATGAGACTACAGGAAGAAAGGAGGAACCAACAGAAATGGATTTGTGTCTTTTAATTTCTGCAGTTTCTCCCTGAAGGTTTGAGATGATTTTGCTGCTGCTGTTGTTGACTGAAGTGTTCTACTGCTACGTGGGCTCATATGTGGAGGGAAAGTCCTTGTGTTGGAGAGGATGAGAAAATTGTACATAATGTATGTCATATTGGAGATGACAGATCGTGGTGATGGTTTTACTAACTCTGTGACCCTGAGGAAATTTATGTAGCTGCCTTTGTGAGACTGTTTGCTTCTCTTTAAAGTGGGGACATTTGAGTTGCTGTGAGGATTTAATTAAGTCAAATGAGTTAAGTGTTAGGACAGGGGGCCTGTCAAATAGCGAAGGGTCAGGAAACACACAACACTGTCATTTAGATATGCATGTAGCTATAAGATGCCTAAGGCTTCCATGGTGTTAGGCTGTATTTCAGTTTTTTTGAAATTCAGCTAAAGGTGTAAAATAATAGCCAGTTGCAGTGGGGTACACATGTACTCCCAGTGGCTCAGGAGGCTGAGGCAGGAGGATCGCAAGTTCAAAACCAGCCTCAGCAACTTAGTGAGGCTCTAAGCAACTTAGTGAAATCCTATCTCAAAATATAAAAAGGGCTGGAGATGGAGATGTGTTAAGCATTCTTGGGTTCAATGTCCAGTACTCAAAAAAAAAAAAAAAAAAGGGAAAATAACAGAAGGCTTGAATCAAAGATAATATACATGCCTTACCTTCTCAATTATGTATAAACCCTTTGAGAGAGAATGTATTTGTTTGATACATTAGTTAACAACATATTTACAACCTCTGGAAAGTTCATAACTTTCTGTTTGCAGAGTATTAGATCAAAGTTTTAAAAAACTGACATCAAGTGGCCTAGTGACTTGACTCCATGTATTTCTAGTTCATGTTTTTTCTAGTTTAAACTGTTGAACCTTTGGTGAATTATTATTAAGTAATGAAATGTATCTTTCAGTATGTTTTTATATACAGGAAAAATACCCAACTTGTGAAGGATGTACATGTTAATAGCCAACCTACAGTGGCTCACAAATGGAAGTCTGGAAGGTCTCAGGGTTGCTGTCATCAGGGAGTTCAGGCTCCATTTTTTTCTGGAATTCTCCTGATTCCACCCTCCTCCAGTGGGTAATAATGTAGCTGAAGCACTTACAAGTAGATGGAGAGTAAGGCAGAACTTTCCCAGAAGCCTCCAGAAATCTTCTTTCTGTCTTATGGGCCTGAATCTGCTTTTCTGAACTGTTCCCTGCAAAGGGCTGTGGGTACATTCCCCAATCGGACTGACCTTTGGTGGGACACAGCAGATTGTGACTCTGTGTTACTTGGAAGGGGAGTAGACACCCCAATAAATTGGGATTGTTTTAAGAAGGAAGAGGAGGCAAATGATGGACAGATGATGCTGCCTCTTAGAAAAACTGGAATGTTATGATCCTAATATTAGAAAGTATAAGTGCATCTCTGAGGTTTCATTATGATGTATAAAAAAAAGTCATAACAAATGAGATATCTGAGTGGCACCTAGCCCTTGGAAATTACACCAATTAGTGGTGATGTATATTGCTTCTGAGCTTTGCTTGAATGAATCCTCCTCTATAGCAGGATGACTTTTTTTTTTTTAAGTGATGGCTTTTAAAAAATAATATGAAAAGTTTGGCAAACATTTAACATTAGTTTCTCATGATGGCAGCTGCTTGTTTATTTCCAATTTATGTAGCCTTTGAATTTAATAAATGCAAAACCAATAAATAATCCTTGTTTAAATATGGTTCCATATTTCACTGTTAGGAAATTTTTAAAAAACAATTTCGGTAAGGTTGGGAAAAGCATGTGCCACTGGAAGGATGTTTTGTACCTATATAGATCAAGTAGGTCAAGTATGTTTCCTCTCAGATTTTTGCCTGCAGGGTCTTTGTTTCTGTTTATAGACTTCAGATACTGAAATTTCTCACTGACAGACTGTGGAGAAGAAGCGTGCACAGATGAAATTCCTAGATAGTCCCAGTATTACAGATGCGGTTATTTTCTTCTACTCCAATTACTATTGAATGAGAATTGCTAGTAAAAGAAATTTGGGTAATTAGTTATTTTTCCACTCTGAGATGTAGTCTCATTTCACTTGAATTTGATTTGTTCTTCCTCAGACTCAATTTTCTGATGCAGTTGATATGAGGCTCCTAGCTTATTAGAAAGTAAAAAGGTACAAAAATAATATATTTTTAAAATATTATTAAAGTGCTTAATCTTTGTTAAATCATGATGAATATTGAAGGTAACTTTTTTCTTTTTCAGCATTTCAGCTGGGTTCTGTCTCTTGCTATATAGCCTTCACTATTACCTCTTCTTGCTCATGACATTCTTGCTTTTGATCACCACATGTGCCCCAAATCTTCCATGGACCAGGATGGAAACAGGCGTTTGTACTGTTGTAAACATAGAATTTATTTCTGTTGACATTTTCCAAGGATTATGAATTTGTGTAGTGTATTGTATCCCTCTAAAAGCTATTGAAGAAACCTCTCTTCTTTTTTTCTTCATGTGAAGGTAGAATTAGAGAGGCAGTTTAGAATAATAATAATAATAATAATAATAATTATTATTATTATTATTATTGTTACTATTATTGGCACTGGGGATTTACCTCAGGGGCACTCGACCACTGAGCCATATCCCCACCCTATTTTGTATTATATTTAGAGACAGGGTTTCACTGAGTTGCTTAGTGCCTCGCTGTGGCTGAGGCTGGCTTTGAACTCTTGATCCTCCTGTTTCAGCCTCCCCAGCCATTGGGATTACAGGTGTGCACCACTGCACCTGACTAGAATTAAATATTTTTTAGAGAGCATTTTCTGGGTTTTAGCAACCCTTAGACCTGGTAAGGACATGCCAGACAGGTGCAGTCAGACATGTATGAATATAAGCAGTACCATCCCTGTCCAGGTGGGGAGTGTAGTCTAGTGGCAGGGACAGATAAAGTAAATACATGTCTCATTATATGACATCTAAGAAAGGGAGGTGCATGGGACTATGGGAAACCTATAATACATACAACTTTTCTTAAAATGTTGATTGAACCAAGATCTGAAGGAAAATCAGAAGTTGAACATCCACAACATCTTGAAGGACAGGCTTGAAATAGATGTGAGCCACTGGTTGTCTTTCTCTTATTTGAGTCAACATGATATTTGTGTAGAGTGGAATTTGTTGCGTTGAGAATATATTTTTCAGAAGCTAGTCATTTTGTAACGAGCAAAGTGTCTCTGATTCTCCCATGCATTAACAATTCTAAATCATCTTTTTTTTATTATGTGTTCTAATTAGTTATACATGATAGCAGAATGCATTTCGATTCATTGTACACAAATAAAGTACAACTTTTCCTTTCTTAGGTTGTATATGATGTAGAGTTGCACCATTCTAAATCATCTTTTGAACCATATTAATGTGAAAAAAATCCACCTATTAAGAGAGAAACGAGGGTTCACATTTAAACATATTTTAGTAATTTATCACATTCTGCATTGTTATAAGAAGACTTTATTAGTTCATTTGATTTAAAAAATATTTTTGGAGCACCTTCTCTATACCTGGCATTTTTCTGAGTGCTGGTCTACACCACCAAGCAAAATAGAACGGCCTGGGGATTCCAGAATTCAACCTCCAGAAAGTCTTTCTTTGAGAATAGCATGGACAGGAGCTACTTGTCATATCTCACCATCATGGGGAATCCTAAGGCATTCCTTGTCACTGAGAAGTTGCTAGGAGATTCTTTTTTTTTTTTTTTTTTTAATATTTTTTAGTTATACATGGATGCAGTGTCTGTATTTTTGATTTGTTTTTATGTGGTGCCGAGGATTGAACCCAGTGCCTCACATGTGTGAGGCAAGCGCTCTACCACTGAGTCACAACCTCAGCCCGCTAGGAGATTCTTGATTGTGGAGCATTTTCACCTAATTACTGACATTGATGATCTGTGACTGGCATTTGTACTCAGCTTGATTAAAGAAATCTCTCTGCTGTTGACTCATAACTTGAGAATTCACAAATCTTCTATTTAGTTATATGTCATCCAACAGAATTTAGGTGTCTTGTAGACTTAAAAAAATCATTTAGAATGTAAGATGTAGTATGTACTGAAGTAGTGAATCCCCAACAACCCCATAATGCCATATATATATAATGCTTCTTGTTGTATAATTGCTGGAACAATAGTGTAAAGTATCAGAGTATCAGAGGTTTGTCTGGGAGGGATGGGAGATGGGTGAGGTAAGTCAGTTTGTCAGTTTGGTATAGACTTTGTTTTCTTTATTCTAATTAGGTATATATGACAGCAGAATGCATTTTTGATTCATTATACACAAATGCAGCACTTTTCATTTCTCTGGTTGTACACGATGTAGCGTTGCACTGTATGTGCAGTCATACATGTACCTAGTAATGATGTCCATCTCATTCCACCATCTCAGTTTGGTATAGACTTTAGACTTGGGATTCCTGGATTTGACTTCTGCTAGTTAGTAGGCCATGCACACATTGCTTAACTTGGTCAATCTCTTCTAAATGGAAATTGCATCTGCTCTGCTCAGCTCACAGTTATTCTAAGGATCACGTGAGAAATGCACAGACCCTTTTATATGTAGTATAAACACAAAGCCAGGAATGATCAATTTTCAGAGGCACATGTGGTCTAACTATTCTTACTGCCATGTACAATATGGTATGAGATTTGGGCAAACAAGTTTTATCAGCGAAACTGGACTTATTTCTGCTGCCCCCCACCCCCGGCTTTCTTTTATGTTTCTGATATTGTAGTAGGTGGGCAAGATTGAGATTTTTGATGGGTGAAGAATTTTTGTGGTGTCTTTCAAATCAAATTACATGCTAAATATGTAACAATAAATATGAGTAATCTAAATATGGATTAGATCCTTGCTACTCAGAGGTTCATGGGTCAGCAACATTCATACTACCTGGGAGCCGCTAGAGATGCTGAATCTCAGGCCCTACTCCAGACAATAGAATACAACAATCTGCATTTTAACACCCTGTCCCTTGCAGATTTTCTAAAGCACTAGGGTAGACAGACTTCTAAGACTACTTTGTTCATTGCAAACAAAACAAAACATACCTTTTGAATATATCACAGAAGCTATGACAGCAGCTGTTATATGCTATTTCAGCACCACCTGGGAGAATGGGAGAAGCAAGAAAGTTCTACTGAAAAAACATGTTGCTTTCTGTTCCCAAGAACCATTTTAGGGGTGAAAGGTTCATATTCCATTATCAGTCCCCTGAGCCCACCAGTGTTCAAAAATGGTTTTTTTCCCAAGACTTTTATGGAACGTAAGTCAGACTTCTCATATTGGAATAACAGACCAAAAATGACTGACAGTTATAGTGTCTGGGATTAAGGGGGAAATATTTAGTCAGAGGAACTGGGAATCTATCAGGAGATATGTATGATTTCATCTGAAGGACTCTGGTTTCTAGTCACCTTTGCTCTCTGAAGGCTGCTTCACTCTGTCTGTTCCAAGTTCCATGAGACAGACATTCTCAGGGGCTTAGGGTGCTCTATAAAATACATTGTGCTCTTTTTCCCTTGTGGAAGGAACTAGACACCAACAGAGAGGCTTAAATTCTCAATAAGGATCACATGCATCTTTGAAAACTGGGACTAGTTCTTCAGATACAGAAACCTTTTCTATTTAATTGCAAATTAGCCCTTCACTTCTGGCCTTAGTGAGGTTTAAAATTAAATGATATCACACTTAGAGCCAAGTTTTTCTTACAGGATAGTCAAGCTTATTTTGATTCATTCCTTCTCTCTGGAATGAATACTTCTGACTTTTCTCCTCTAGCTCTCTTTTTCTTTCCCTCCTGTCTGGGGTCCTGAGTAAAATTTAAGATGGTTTGTTGAGTTCATGCTGTTCCTTCAGCCCATCTGGATTATGCTACTTAAAACTTGAGAATGTTGGATGATGTGGGATAAATCAGTTTTGAGATTGGTGATGATGGCTCATGACAGTTTCAAGCCTTCTTTACTCAGTTGTGCTACAAATTAGTGAAAACCTTGTTATGTGCAGCATTTGGGATTTAGTGTTATTCCTGACTTCGATCTTCACTTATTTATTCAGCAAATATGGATAGTGGTCCCTACTGTGTTCTAGTTATAGAATAGGTATTGGGCCTAGAGTGGAAAGTAGACTTATGCTCACACATCTTACATTCCGTTGGCATAGACTTCCTTTTGAGCCCAAAGTTCAAAGGTTTGAAATGAACTAAATTGATGGTTAATAACAGGTTGCTCATGTTAAAACATTTTTTTAAGCAGTTTGTTGCTGTTGCTCCTGCTGCTCCCTTTTTTATGGTCCTGAGCATTGAACCCAGGGCCTGTGTGTGCTGGGCAAGCACCCTATCACTGAACTACAACTCCAGCCCCATACTTCTTTTTTGTTGTTGTATCAAGGATTCAACCCAGGAGTGTTTAACCACTGAACATCCTCATCCCTTTTTAATATTTAATTCAGAGACAGGGTCTTGCTATAAGTTCCTCAAGAGCTTTGCTAGGTTGCTGAGGCTGGCTTTGAACTTGTGATCCTCCTGCCTCAGTCTCCCAAACTGCTGGGATTAAAGACCTGTGCCACTATGCCCAGCTCCCATGCTTCTGTTTTATTTATTTATTTGTTCCAATTAAGTATATATGACAGAATGCATTTCAATTCATTGTACACAAATGGAGCACAACTTTTCATTTCTCTGGTTGTACACAATGTAGAGTCGTACCGTATGTGCAGTCATACATGTACCTAGGGTAATGATGTCCGTCTCATTCTACCATGCTTCTTTTTGTATAAAGAAAAAGGATGACTTTTCCCAGTAAGACCAGTCAAATCAGGAAATCCTTTTGTTAAAATTGTTTTCCAAATCGCACCTATGCAAGGTGGCTGCTAATGTTCAGCCTTTTCTTAGGGTCTCCTATAGCTGATTCTATCCTGTAAAGAAATCTTCCTGTTCTCAGATGCAGTGTGTTGCTAGAAAAACCAGTTGCATTTTCTCCAGAGTATGCGAACTTACTCCTATTTCATTTTAAAGGAATCTCTTAACTGTCCGCAGGTGTTCAGACTCCTAAAATTTCTATTTGTCTTCAGCACAACCAGTTTTTCAGTGTTTAGTGTGAGGCTTTAGTCACCTAGCAATTCCTCTCTCAGCCAAGTCTGCTGGGTATAATGTTAAGGCCGAGTTGTTATGGCTGTTAGGCCGTATCTTAAGCCAAAGATGTTTCTCAGCATTCCAAGATCATGTGAATACACAGGAATAATTATATTCAGATGTTGACATTATATTAGTGATTTAGCAATATGAGAAAATATGATTCAAAAGTCATTCACCTAAAAAGTAATGCAGAATATAGTTGGGATAAACATGGTGTGCATTTAAACACATACCATAATGGAGAGACTTTGGAGTGACTGAACTCATTGTCATGACATCTTCATCTCATAGAATAGGGACTGTGCTGTGTCTGAGTTAGCATGTTTCATGTAGTGCAGCTACAGTCCAGAGATGTGCTTACTTCCTGTCAAATAACTGCTTTGAATCACTGTACCAGACCAGTGATTCTTGGATTCTTTTATCGCTTAATGTGTTGTCTTTAAGTCAGCTTCAAAAGTTAAAAAATTGAAGTCTTTGCTTAATTTCAAATTGAATTTTCTACAGTTGTTGATAAAATGACAACATCCCTTTAAAAGCTCTTAGCTTTGCAGGGAAGGCAGTTAAAGCAACAGAGAGATTTAATTGTTGTAGAAGCCAAGACTGTGTTAGAAAGAAACACTCTATGTTGATCCTTACATTCATCTCTGACTTGCCATATACGTTTTGTCTATTCATACCAATATCTTCCAGGCAACATAGAAAAAGGAGAAACATATATGAAGTTTTATTATACTTATATTTTGATACCTTTCTTTTATCAAAGAAAAAAGTCTAAATTTGTACAGTAACATGAAGAAAATCAAATAAAAACATCATTTGATGTAGGATTTAATTCCACTTGAAATTATAAAGGTCACTGAGTATTGCTGACTACTTTATTCCAACATATTGGAATATGTTTCCAGGCAAAATATTCCAATCTTATGGTATTGTTCATGCTGTGGGCAAAAGAGGTATCTGCTAAGTCTTTACTTTCAAATTCATATTTCTGTTTTTACCTTGGAATCTTGCAATCCATAAAACAAAATATTTGCAAAGTTCAAGAAGCTTATTGTTTATCTGTTTCAAATTATAACTTTAAAAAGGACACCCTTCCCCAACCTTACCCCAGAGACAGATTTTCCATGACAGAATAGTTTTAAACATCAGGATGTTGCATAAGTCAGTCTGGAAAAAAGTAGGACCAGATAGCTAGCACGACCTAATAGAGCTTTGCTTTTGTGACATGTTTTGTGTTTTTGTGCTTTGTTTTTTTCCAAATGAACTGTCCATAAGAGACAATTCACCTACTTATTTCTCTATGCTTTCAAAATCAGTCATTTTTTTGCTGACATTTTTTTTCTGATTGATTTTATTTGGGCACTGTGCAAAAATAAGGGAAAAAATTGTTTGATGTAAGATCCAAAAACAGCTAAATAATTAAGTTTTGACACTAATGAATATGAAAGAAACCTTTGCCCCAGGGATGTTTGAAAGAGTTAACATCTGTGATGAGCTACAAAAAGCTACAAAAAATTAGTGATGTGCTCTGTCTAGGATATTGTTTTGCTTTGTTTTACAAGCAGCAGTTGGGTTTAATTTTTAAGTTTTAGCCTTGAAAAGACTTACATTCCAAAATAATTTATGAGGGCAAAGAAATTGGTAGGATGGCTCTGTGATCCCAGAAGATTGCTTGGGACTGGGTCCAGAAGCAAGTTCAGGAGGAAGAGATGAAAGGTCAAAGCCTGTTGCAGAGTAGTTGCAATCAGGTGGTGAGCTACAACTGTTCTCTAAGCCCCTTTTAATTTTGTTTGATCATTTAACCTAAGAAACCTAGGCCAGGCCAAGTTTTTTTCAGGTTACAAGGATTAAACTGCTGGTCCCATTGCTTTTTAAGTGGGAAGCTGTTTCTCAACAAGTCACATCCCTCACACAACACTTCATCCCTGCTTGTTTACTGCAGACAAAGGGTATCAAGGAACACTAGGTTTGCTTGGTGGTGGAGTCTGGGGAAAAATCAAACTGTTTTCAACAGCTAGTTGTTTACAAGGATCCTTATCTGCCTTGTGACATCTTTATGGCTTTGGAAGTGAAGAATGTTATCAGACCAATTGTGGAAGATTAGCTCTCTTCCCTTTCTGCTCCTGGAATGCAGGAGCCAGGAGTTTTCTATCAGACACTATAAATTTTCCTTTGGGATTTGCCATCAAATGACAAACCTTCCATTATTTATATGCAAAAGGATAAAGAAAACAACCAGCTTTGGGAAATAGTTGTTTCTGATACTTTTTGAAAAAGAGCACAGTATACATTATACCAATTAATTATAATGAAATTATTTGTTAGAAATGGATTTAATTCCTTGAATTATTCAACAGTGTAGATGAGTAAATTCAAGGCTTTATTTACAACTAAGTGCTACTGGGAACATTAGTAGATAAATAAAATGTCATACTGGCTGAAGAAAGCAGAGTATGGTTGAAAAAAAAAAACCTGCAAATAATGCAGATTTAAGTGCCATGAAGCAGATAGAATCTGTTAGAGTTCAGAATTGAAGGATTATTTCCTGGGACACAGAGCATTCAGAGAAGTCTTCATGGAGTAGACAGTATTTGAGTCAGATCCTGAATTAAGGGTAGAATTTGACAGATGGAGATAAGGAAAAGACATAGTCAAAGGTAACATCATTGGTAGAGGAAGAATGAAAAAAAATGCTATGAAAGGAAAATGGCTTATTTATGTCATTGATCATAAAATACACTGAATTGACAAGTGAGCTCTCACTGAGAGCCATGTACTTTGCTAAAATAGTCGTCTTACATCTATTACTTATTCTCTATGATTAACCTGAAAGGTAGGAACTTATGGTTAAAGAATCCAGGATATTGTACAATTAATATGACAGAAGCTGCAGCTTGCAATCAGAGTGTGGCCTTGACCACTAAGCTCTATTCCCTAATGTTGGAGAACATTTGGTCCCACAAGGAAAGATGTACATTTGATTCTGTAAGCGGTGTCACTCATGGGATCTTTGATGAGCAAGATGAGTAATGTGTTGCCCCTAGTTACTCTAAGATCTGTCTCACTCACCTTCTGTTCTAGTACGTCCTTCTCTTCAACCCTGCTTTCAAATTACAGAGATAAATCTTTGGTAATTGCAGATCTGATCACATAGGAAGTGTATCTGCTTACAATCTTACAGCGTTCCCAGGATCTGCAGCGTACATTTGTGCTGGTTCCCATGGTGTACGAGGCCTTGCATCATTTGGAACCACCTTTCCATGTTCTGAAATCTCCTTGTCAATTTTCTTTCTTTTTTGCAGATTGAACCCAGGACCTTGCACATGCTAACACTGAGCTACACCCCTAGTCCTCCTTGTCTTATTTTTTTTAATTTTCCTAGATTATCTCCTTCCTAGATTCACCTCCTTCTGGATGATTCTTTCCCAGACCCTAATTTCCCACTCTACTGTTCTCATTTAGTGTTAAATATTGAACTGCTTGCTTCATGCAAAGTTTGAAAAATCTCTTTCTAGACATGTAGTTCTGCACCAAAATGAAATTAAATCGTGAGTCATTGAGACCACATATTACATATTAAAATGACCTTTATGATTATTTTTTCATATTTCTCACATGACATAATTATAATGAGGTACATATACTAGCTAAGTTAGCCTATAGTGACAGCTAACTACAAGAATCTTATTGCTTTATAATAAAAGATATTTTCTTCCTGTTTGTGTGGGTTGTGAGGAAGACCCTCTTATCATAGTTACTTCTGAAGAAACCTCCACTTGACAGGTACTTCCACAATCATATTGGATGGTGGAGAAAACATGGTAAATTCTGCGCTGGCTCTTGAAGCTTCAGGCTGGTCGTGATGTATGCCACCTGTGCATACCTTCATTGACTTCACATGGCCTTACTAAAGGTCAGGGAGAAAGGGAAGTGCACTCCTACAACCTGGCAGAAGCGGGTGACAAATGGAAATAGTTAACAGCACTGCCATGTGTTAAAAACCAAAAGTTGTAGGGCAGTTCTTTTGAGATTTGTTGGTAGTTTGTAAAAATGCTGTCAAATTTAGCGGTTTGGAAGCTAAAAACTAAAAAACCTTAAGAAGCTTGATTATGTGTCTTTGGATATTAAAGCATGTTTAAACTTAATAAATTTAAGTATTTAATGGGCTAGGGTACAAAAATGTGTTAAAACTGTCTTGTCCACTAACAGTGTTGAATGAGGAGGGAATGACAACACATGCGCCGAATCCTCCTTGGATATACATATCATGCTTGAAGGATCCTTTTTAATGGTGATGTCATGATCATCTTTCATAATTCGTCAGGGGTAATAAGCAGAGTGTGAATGAGTCAGAATTCCACATTGAGGTGCTCCTCTTTAGGTGAGCTTAATTCCATAAAAACAATACTTTTCATACTATATATTGACCTTTGGTTTAGTTTTGTCAACACTAATTGCTGATTTGTGTGTGTGTGAGAAGACTTACAGAAATTGATTTGAGGGACATTGCTATGATTTGACTATGAGGTGTTCCCTGAAAAGCTCACATGTTACTGCAGGAACATTCACAGGTGAAATGATTAGCTTAGGACAGCTGTAACCTCATCAGTGGATTGATCTATTTGGAGGATTAATGATTTGAATGGACTAGTGGGTGATGACTGTTGTGAGTGGAAGAAGTAGGTCACAGGGTGGTGTGCTCTTGACTTGTCCCTGGCTCTCATCCACTAGCCCCTCTTTCTACTTCTTGATTTTCATGAACTGAGAAGTGTTCCTCCACCATGCCTTTCCACCCTGATGTTCTTTCTCCCTTGCCTTGGGTCCAGAGCAATGGAGTCGGCTGACCATGGGCTGAACCTCTGAAACCATGAGCTCCTCAGAGTTGTTTTTCTCAGGTATTTTGGTCAAAGGGAGGAAAAGCTGACTAACACATCAACTTAATATAATATTAGAAATTTTTTTCTGTTCCAGCTATAGATATTTTTAAACTATGTCACTAGTTGGTTCTCCCTACTAACTTGCATATAGGAGCTTGGCTAACTCTGTGGATCTGAGGACGAGGGTAAGAGGAGAAATTACAAGCACGGTTATTCCAGAACTACTTGCTGGTACAAGCTGTTTAGGACAATACTTTCCCATGTTTTGGAATGAATAATGAATGTCAATGGAACAAGTATCAGGTATAAAATGAGGAAATGTGAAAGAAATATATGTGTAATCTAACAATTGGACCAGTAATTGGTTTTTTCTATGTTCTTTTAATTGCACAACAAGGATATCTTCTTCCATTTTCTGTGTATAAGTTAAGTATATCCAATTAGGTCCATTTGCTTTCTCTTGTCTCAATTATGCTGAAAATTATGAAGAGATACATTAGAATAAATTAAAGATTCAATATGGAAATCACATAAAAATCCCTATTCCATGACAATAAAATTTGTTTTTAAAAATAAAAATAGGTGTTTCTTTTTGGTGTGCCGTTTACATTTAGCATCATTCCTCTGCTTCTCAGAAAGTTCCCCAAATTGTTCAAAACTCCGGCTGCAGGATTGTACTTCTGTAACCAATGTAAAGAGCAGCTAATTGTGTAGATGCCAGTCTGGCTCCATTTAAAGGCAGGCCCCTTTGTTTAGCTTCTTTGTGTGTAGGAGGGAAGGAAGAGTAGGGAGGCATTTGCAGAGCTGGCTTATGGAATTGCAAGTTAAAGGAACACAGGAACTTTGCAATTGCTGAGCGCTTGGAAACCAGGTTCCTTTCTTTGGTGGTGTGGTGCAAGTGGAGGAGTTTCCAAAGATGATACAGCCCTTCGTTCCTTTCCCTTATATTGCATAATCATGGGTAAATGTTTATCAGGTACTTGTTAGTTGCAAGTACCTGTGGCTGAATTTTCATCTGTTCTGCGTTCCCTTTTCCTTCTCCTCTAGCTCTCAGCTGGGAGAACCATCATGAATGTCAATTTTTCCATGTACATAAAATCTGTCTTCCCTCTAATTAGCTTTCACACTGTCCACTTTTTCTTTTTCTTTCTTTTTTTTTTTTGGGTGCCGGGGATTGTACTCCAGGGTACTCGACCACTGAGCCACATCCCCAGCCCGATTTTGTGTTTTATGTAGAGACAGGGTCTCACTGAGTTCCTCAGCGCCTCGCCCTTGCAGAGGCTGGCTTTGAACTCGCGATTCTCCTGTCTCAGCCTCCCTAAGTGCTGGGATTACAGGCTTGTGCCACCGCGCCCGGCTACTGTCCACTTTTTCTTTCTGGCACTCAATACACATGAACAACAACAACAACAAAAATAGGAATGTCTCTTAAACTCACCAACCCTGGGGGGTTGGGGGGGGGGGAGGAAGACAAAATTAGTTGTATTGTGTTTTTTTTTAAATCAATCTTTTACTTTCTGAGAAGTATAGTCAATCACCTAAGTTTATTACTCTAACTCTAAATCCACTGATTTTTTCCAGTTTTTACTGTTTTCCTATATGTAGCAGTTGGTTTAAGAATACTGAGGTGATAGTAAATTAGTGACATTTACAAGCACAAAAGTTAGCTTGTAGGTTTTTGAAATTCAAGAATTAAAAGCATGAATTCTCTGATCTGATCAATTCAAGAAGCAGCCTTGCTTCTCTTCCATGTCAGGCTGTGGAGGAAGTGAGCAGGGTGATGGCGGTGTGTGTCTGGTGAATTAAAACCAAACTTGAGAGCTGGGGATATAGCTCAGTTGGCAGAGGGCTTGCCTTGCATGCACAAGGCCCTGGGTTCAATCCCCAACACCACAAAAACAAAACAACCAAACCAAAGTTGATTTCAGCAGATGAAGGGAAAGGGCAAGCCTAAAACTGTCTGCCTTGGAAATGATGAGAAGACTTGGTAATAGAAGCAGGAAGTGTTTACTGTGAAACTTCAGTGTAATCAAAATAAATCAGTTTGTGTTCTGTTATGGAATCCAGCCTCTAAGATTGAGTCTATGTGAATCTATAGATTTTGCATTAGGAAATGTCTAATGTCGAGCCATTGAAAACACTTTGTATTCTGCCCAGCTGTCAGCAAACTCATCACCACTGCTAGTAGAGTAATTGTGAAAGCAGATCAAGCTGGCAGAAGTTGCACAAGTACACGGATCACAAAAGAGCAAAATGGGTAACTTTTAGAGCATCATTTCTGTTGAGGCCCACAATAGACTGCTTGCTTTAGAAACAAGTGGAAATCTAGAGGTGAAGCCTGGCATTAAATTCTCTAGTGATGCAGGCGTAAGTGCTTACAGCTGGGCCTGAGTGCTTTTTTTCCTGCCTTGTTCTGGAAATATTTCACCATCTAAGAGAAACTGACTACATACCTTGGATATACTTATGGTATATCCAAGTGGCTGCAGAGTATAGCCAAATATATGTATGTGCATATGGCATGAAGCTGGTTTTTAAAATGTGGATGGCAGTGTCTCTAACTCAGACTTGGGATGCTTCAACCAGTAGCAGGAAATGACAGATGATCAACTTGAAATTCTTTAAAAACAGATAGAAATTTGGAAAGACCAAGGAAAATAGGAATATAGCTTTATCTTTTTCACTGATGCCACAAATGCCTCCCTGGCTATGTTGTTTATTGTTTTTTCCAGATGATCTTTGCATACCAGGTCCTTGGAGTATAGAGTCATTGCCCTGCACTCATTTTTTCCTTCCTGGAGATATAAATAGACCAATGACGCCCTATGCTCTCTGCAGCCTGTGCATCATTCATACCGTGCATCTCCTTTCTAGGTCACAAAGCTTTAAAAAAAAAATCAACGGTTGCAGCATGAGAGAAGATGAGCACATGACTCCTCCCTCTCACCTCGGAGCAAGCCTTTGACAGCATCCAGACAGCAGTGCATGGAAACATGACATTTGGGTGGTGCAAGAATATCAGAGGGAAAAATAGCCATTCTTACCAAATAACTTAAAAATAGCATAGTCTGAGTATTTTTCCCTCCACCCTTTCTCCCCACATGCCTGAAAGGCTAGCCCTTCCCATGTAAAGCATAGCTAGGAATTTGTGTTTTGTGAGAATCTAAAGATTCTACAGCCTCTCCCGTAGCAGTCTTCTCCATTTGTCCAGTTGAATAAGTTCAAGTCATGAGAAAATGCCATCTCCCTTATTCCTCTTTCCTCTGGTAAAGTCAAATGGTTGTGTATCCAGGCAGTCATTTATTATTGAGTGACTACTAGTAGCGTGGGGAATAGTGTATTGAGTGTTTTGAGATGGTGTGAGGGAAGGGCATTATTTCTCTGCTCTCCTCTGGCTTTCTCATGATACTTTATCCTTCATGATATTTTATCCAACACTTCTCAAGAAAGGTAGTTAATTCTCTGGTGTAATCTCACATTGGGTAAGCTCGTGTGCTAGTCAGTTTTCTGTCACTATAATAAATACCTGAGAGAATGAGTTTATAATGAGAAAGACTGATTTTGACTCACAGTTTGAGAGGCTTCAGTCTGTGATTGGGTCGGCGCTATTGCTTTGGGCCTGTGGTGGGGCAGCACATCAAGGCAGGAGTGCAATGTGGAGCAAAACTACTCACTTCATGGCTGGGAAGCAAAAAGAATGAGAAAGAGACTGGCATCCAACAATTCCCTTTAAGGACATTCTCCCATTGACTTAAAGACCTCCCTCTAGGCCCCACCTCCCATCAAAGCCAGCCTGGGGAACAGGCTTTTACCAGGTGGGCTTTTGGAGGACACTTCAGATCCAAACCATAGCAGGTTCAAAATAAGGTTAGTGAATATCAGTGACAGAGTTCTTGGAGTCATTTGAGTGTATTCTCTAAATCCCAGGTTTCCATCACATTCTTTTCTTGGTCTGTCAGTACCTTTTTAGGGACTATTGTTATAGTAAATATATATTGAGAGTCTACAATGTCAGGCTCTATGTTAAGCATTTGTAACAGATAAATCTGTTCATTTTATATTGCATTCTAACAATATACCAGATGGAATAAATGCAGCTCCAGTGTTATCTACAAGTAGCCATGGGGTCTTTATTACTGCTTTATATAGTTGATGAGGGAAGATTGAACTGATAAAGGGACAATTGTTTCTCTCTCCCTCTTTTTCTTATTTTATTTTTGGCACTGGGCATTGATCCCAAGAACACCTCACCACCAAGCCACATCCCCAGCCCTTTTTATTTATTTATTTATTTTTTGAGGCAGGGTCTTGCTAAGTTGTTTGTGTGGCCTCAGTAAATTGCTGAGGCTGGTGTTGAACTTGCGATCCTCCTGCCTCAGCCTCCCAAGTCACTGGGATTACAGGCATACACCACCATGCCTGGTGGCAATTACTTCTCCAAAAGAGAAAGAACCTACACACCTGGATGTCTGGGAAAAATGCATTCCAGGCAGAAAAAATAGCAAGTGTAAATCTTGCAGGTGAGGGCACTGCAGGAGAGCAAGGGCAAGAGTGCTATGACATGAAGTCTTGGAGGTGGAACATGGGAGACACACCCATGGAGGCCCTTTTATTGAGGACTTTGGCTAGTATTCTGACCAAGATGTGACATTGCAGAGGCATGGCATGATTTGATTTGCTCTTCCGAGGGGTAATGTAGAATGTAGGCTATGGAGCGTGACACAGGGCTGTCTTATGCAGATTGTTCAGATGATGATAGTGTGGCTAGGAGGTGAGGGGGGTGGGTAGATATTCTAAAGGCAGAGCCAACTGCATTTGCTAATTGTGGTATTGTAAAATGTGTATTTGATCTTAATCTGTTTCCTTTTATATGGTTCCTAAAGCCCTCAGTCTCTGGAGTGATGAGTGGCTTTTTGTATGTTAATGAGATGACTGGTTAACTTCAAGAAGTTAACTTAGTTAACTTCAAGAAGAGGGTTGGAGCCTGGCACGGTGGCTCACTCCTGTAATCCCAGCACTTTGGGAGGCTGAGACAGGAGAATCGTGAGTTCAAAGCTACCTCAGCAACTGTGAGGCGCTAAGCAACTCAGCGAGGCCCTGTCTACATAAAACACAAAATAGAGCTGGGGATGTTGCTCAGTGGTCGAGTGCCCCTGAGTTCAACCCCCAGTACCAAAAAGAAGAAGAAGAAGAAGAAGAAGAAGAAGAAGAAGAAGAAGAGGGTTGGCCACCAGAAAGATGGAGGCAGGTTGAGAATGTTGGGACTTTCAACTCCACCTCCCAACCTCCAAGGCAGGGAGAAGGGCTGAAGGTTGAGTTGATCACCAGTGGTCAATCATGCCCACATAGCAAAGCCTTCTTAAAACCCCAAAAGGATAGAGTTCAGAGAACTTCTGGATAGCTACATACCTGGAGATACCTGGTGTGTGGTGTGCCCCAGAGGGCATGGAAACTCCACACCTTTTCTCCCATATCTCACCCTAGGTATCTTCCATCAAGCTTCTCATTTGTGTCTTTTGTGATAGCCTTTGTGATGTATAGGTAAGCAAATGTAAAGTGTTTGAGTACTCAGCTTCTCTAGAAAATTGGTTGAAATGAAAAAGGGGTTCATGGAAACCCTGATTTGTAGCTGATTGGTTAGAAGTAAAGGGTATAACCTAAGACTTGGAACTACCGTTGGAAGTGGGAGGCAGTCTTGTGGAAATGAGCCCTCACTGAGGAATCTGGTATTGTCTCCAGGTAGTGTCTGAAGTGAATTAATTTAGAGACTTAGCTGGTGTCTTGTGGACAATCTGGTGTCATAGTGTTGAGTGGTTGTGGAAGTGGGAGGATCGCTTCTGGTTTAGTCCTACTTCAGTCCTGCATCCTTTCACATGAATAGATTTATGTTGCGAGAGCCTGAAAGGACAGACTTGTCATTTACTGAGATAGGGAGAAATAAAGAGGAACCATTTAGCCATATATTATAACTCCATTAATAATAAGGCCAACAGTTCCAGGAAACTGTTAGTCATTTTTTCAAAGTGGGAAGCTTCCATATAAGCCAAAACAGTATTGGGAAGAAGATTGCATTGTGATCTACAAAAATTCTAAAGTGAGTGTTGTACTTTTGTTAAAGGACCTTTCTAAATAAAGTACTAAAGGAACTTGGAATCAAGATATTTTAATATTATCCCTTGGTTTCCCTAACCTCAGTGGTTTCAAATTCCTTTTCATGAATGCAGACATGAACACAGGCACTTTCTCAAATAATTTGTAATATAGCTAATACTGTTAGTTTCTCAACTTCACTGAAAACATTTTTGCTTATAAAGGATAATCCTCATTCTGTCTTTGAGAGACAGAGGACAGTATACAAAAGTGTCCAAGCATCTAAAAAAATGTTCTTTGGTAATACAATCCAATTTTTTCTCTGAGTGGAGTTCATTCATTCATTAAGGCTCATTATCCATCTTAACATATACTTTTATCACCTATTGGATTGCTAAATATGCTCTTCTTTATAAAAGCAATGCTTTGGGTAGGAAGCTGAATTTATGGGGTGGCAGCTAATGTGATTTAGCCATTCAATATTGTATTTTAATAAGAGGACAGTCCAGACCTCACTAGTGAAAACATTTTCTCCCTAAGATCTATAGGAAGGGAAGATGAAAATATAGAGGAATTATCTTATCTCATAGCCTTTCTTAATCTTTCTGCCCTTTGCATAAATAATAACCTGTATGATTATTATTATTATTATTTAGTAGTGCTGGAAATTAAATTCAGCGCCTTGTGCATGCAAGGCACTCTACCAACTGAGCTATATCTCCAGCCCCCCAATTCTTTTTAATGATAGATAACCTTTAAATCATCTTAGTAGTTGCTGCAGAAAACAAGTTTTATAAGGCAAAATACAGATTAACCTTTGCAACATCACATTCTTCAGTCAAAAAGTTTGTTTCATTCATAAACCTGAATAATTTTGGTGCTTAATTTTGGTTGAGTTTATTGTATTACTCATTCAACTGCCTATTTTGAGTGTTTACTAGAATTGTCAAGTTGTCAAAGATTGTGCCAGATACTGGGGAACCAGCAGAGAATGAGACCTAGTCGTTGCCATCCAGGGGCCAGCATGCCAGAGGGCATGAATTAGCCCTTCTTCCTGCCTTTTGGAATTTTAATTTTAAAGGAGAGGCAGAGGAGTAAATGCCATAGTATTAATTCCTTTATCCAATCCATTAAAAATAAGTTTGCATATATTTCTATTGCACCAGCTGGACACCAACATACTTTGAGCTGTGTTTAATTAAAATGGAAAGCTTCTTCATTTTGAAGTTGTCTTTTAAAGAAAGGGAAAAACAGATTCACAGAATATTATAAACGTTGTTGAGTTGGGTGTATGAATAATCCGCAGGATAATATATAAAATGGTGCATGGTCCTTTACGTGTTATTTTAATATTTGGGAGAATTCTATCTAAATGCAGAATTGTACAAATGTGGTAGGAGAACAAGTTGTCTTCAACAAGGTACCAACTAAAATTTGGCTGTACCCTGGTATATCAAAGATGTGTGATGGGTATGTATTCATATTTGGGTGAATTTACCATATACGTTTTCATTACAAGTGAAGATGCATGTTTGAATTTTGAGCTGATAAATCCTCACTAGTAGTAAGAAATATACTGTAACAGCAAGTGGGGGCTATAGAAATATTTAGTGGTAACTTGGGTTCATAAGAACTGCCTTCTGAGGGGGAGGACATGTTCAAGGCAGGAGGGAGTTCTTAACTTGAGCTGAGTCAGAGGGAAAGGTGAGCAAGAGCACAGCCCAGTGACCTACAGTGATGTGTTTCAGTTTTACAAGGATTGCTGTTTCAATCTAGCAGTTAAACTTTAATCCCTTTGGATGTATCAACAAAAAGTGTAGTTATTTGGAAGTATTTGGATGCTTTGATAGCTTGGGAAAGACTGGGGAGGACAGAAGTCATTGTAAAATGCCAGGTTTTCCAGAATGTTGTTCAAATTTCTAATCTAGAAAAGTTACAGACCTCAGTGTTAACAGTTCTCCTAAGTACTGTTCAGCACTGTTATTTTAGTTTTTGTGTGTGAAATTTTTGGTAGGAGAGGGACCTCAAAGCAAAAGGGATTGATAATCCTACCTTTTTTTAAGGTGCCAGGGATTGATCACGGGCACTTGCCCACTGAGCCACATCCCTAGCCTATTTTGTATTTTATTTAGAGACAGGGTCTCACTGAGTTGCTTAGTGCCTTGCTTTTGCTGAGGCTGGCTTTGAACTTGCCATTCTTCTGCCTCAGGCTCCCCAGCCGCTGGGATTACAGGCATGTGCCACTATGCCCAGCTTTGATTTTCCTACTTTTAATACTAAAACATTGCATGGTACCATAGGGTCTAGAAGCATTTTCTTATGTAGGAGACGAGAACCCTATACTTCTTTTGGAAATAGCCAGATTTTAGATGTATTTAGAGATATTTGGGCCTATATTATGGTAGCACTTGAGCATACCAAACATCTGTTGGTGTGTTTAACACTGTCCTGTGTGCCACTCTTACTTCCTTTCTTTTTGTGACACTACTTCTACTTCATTCTCTGGGCCCTTCACATTCTCAGTTTGACTTGTTCCTGTGTTTGAACATTATTCTGTCTTATTGCATGACTAAAATGCACAGCTTAGATATTACTTCCTCTTGAAATGCTTCCCTGAACAATGCTTCCCACATTCCCAAGCCCAAGTTAAGTATTAGCACTGTACAATCATGGCTCTCCTCTGTGCTTGTCAGACTCGTTCTCATAATGCTTCATATAGACTAAGTCGTGCAAAGGCAAGGATAGTCTCTTCTTGCTTATTGTTCTCGTTCTTAGTGCCTCATTCAATGTATGGAATATAGTAGTCAATCAATAAATGCCTGATCTATGTAATGGAAACAAAATAATTTGTTTTTTAAGTCTGGAAGTTAATTGTCTTAATATGTAATTTTCCCCCTTTCTTCATCATCAGATAAAGTCATCTTTGATCATTTACCATCCCCCCTTACCTGTTCATTAAGATGTTTACAAAGGTTTTACAGTTTCCTTCTTGTAGTGTTTTTCTAAATGGTCATCTACTTCCCATTGTCCTAATTAGGGTCTTTTTTTTTTTTTTTTTTTT